>JAQGAW010001077.1:0-21730 GCA_034698025.1 Phthiracarus crinitus | reverse complement strand
CCTTAGCCTTAGCCTTAGCCTTAGCCTTAGCCTTAGCCTTAGCCTTAGCCTTAGCCTTAGCCTTAGCCTTAGCCTTATAGAATTAGAATTAAAATGGCCGAAAATCTTGTAAAAATAGGCTAAAAATGGAAAATAATAGACTAAAAATAGTCAAAAATGGCTTTAAAATAAGTTTTGTTGGAAAATAATATTGTTAAAACTATTTCGGGTAATAATTGTCGGCACACGAATGAATATTCACTTATACAATACTGGAGACTTATGAGTGTCCGCTAAATATGCATTTGTGTGTCGCTCCACGAAAGCTAAAACACAACTGTAACAAAATTCTCGAAGAATTACTTACAACAATGTAATATAAAGTAATAATTTGTTCTCGTTGAAACAATATGTAGTAAAAGCACTAATTGCTTATAAAAACAATAGTTAAAATGCTTATTATATTTAATACTTAGTATACTAAAAATTTTGACTATAATTTTAAATTAACTCTATATATTGATACAAAATAAGCTCATTATGAATTTTGATTCTCTATCTTGTTTTATATAAAACGATCTGTTACCATTTTACGTCACAATTTTATTCTTAAATTCAATCAAACATTGAACGATAGTTTCGTAATTACATTATATTTGATTACTAATTTTTACGGAAATTACATTAATAAATCGTTTAATTTTAAAGTCTTATAAAGTGATTTTTAACGTTATTCAGTACTTTTTTAACGTTAAAACTTTTATACAATTTTTTAAACGAAAATAAATAAAATACTCAACAATAGATTGAATTACAATTCATTTTCTATTTTGTTTTGTCAAATGTATATACACATTCACACACATACAGAACAGTACAGTCTATTATTGAAAGCAGCGGCATATGGATGTATAAAAATAAAATCATAAAAAAATCAATTCAGTTTACATTTCGTTCAAACAGTTTACAGTCTGTTTAAGGTCATGACTGGTAAAAGTATACACAATTTTTTCCGCCGATAAGATTAAATGACGATGAAAAAACTTTTATTGATACGTAAATTCGCGATTCGAGTGAGAAAAAAATCTAAAGCACAAAAAACAGCATACATAGTGAGAGAGAGAACGAGAGAGCGTTTTCCGAAAACTGAAAAATAGTCACTGGAAAAGAGTATGTGTTTGTATATACGTGTTATACATACACAAGAATATGAATGAATGCCATTATGTGTGCGATATTTAGTAAAAATTAGCTCAAATTAACTGCACATTAATTTTTATGTGCGATTTTTTAACACTATTCGCGTGTAACGCATAGAAAAACATCTCGTTTAGTAAAAATGTATTATGTGGTGTATATATTGGCCGCTTTCGGCGTTATTTTCATACTAATCGTATTAATTTGGTTGGTTTTGTGGTGTTTCCGGTGCAATATCAACACACAGTTTGTGCCTGTGAGCGGAAGTGATTTCGTGTCCGTATCGGTGCGCAACAATTCATTGTCAATCGATGCCGAAGACGATACGATCGATGCCATGGAGAAAATGCTTGAACAGGTTTAAGTTGGAATATTAATTTCTCTTTTTTTGGCTCTGATTTTTACAATTGCGTCGTTGATGACACTTGAAAATATTAAAAAACTAATAATTAATGTTATGGATTATATATTAATAATTATTCGTTTTTAGTAGAAAAGTTTTTAGGCGTATAAAAATGAGCGGCTATTTTGAACTATTATTTTTTTTATTTCAGTACACAAAACCAAAGACAATAGTCTCGAGACAATGCATTTGTCCGTTTTGTACCAAAGAAATCGACAAATTATTGGTCAGTGTAAAGACAATACCAATCGTCGACGATGTGATCACATATCCCAGCAGTGATAATATAAGCCAAAAAACATTTATAGAAATAGAGGAAAGCAATGCGCATAACAATGACGAAACGGCGGCAAAACATACCGAAGATTCGGATAATAAGCGAGAAGTTATTTCTAACGGAGGATCGAATGGTCCCGAAGTGATCGAAATAGTGTGCGACGGAGAGGACACGAGAATACAAATTATTACGAACGACAACGAACCCGAACAGCAGTGTAAGCTCTATAATAACGTTGTGTCCGAATTAAAGCTGAAGTTCGAGTCTCATCCGTAAACTAATTACAAATATTTTTTCTATTTGTTTGTATAATAAAAATTTCAAATAATATGGTGTTTAACCTAAATTTTTCCCATGTTTTCTCGTAATTTTAATTGAATCACAATGCGTTAATTACTTTGTCGAAAAGAGATTTTTGTGTGTATTGTGTGATTCTGCGTTAACACCCATTAACGTTCATAATTGTATTTTTGATCGCAAATTGACAAAACAAATAAGTTTTTATTATACTATCTTCTTATTCTTATTCTTTTCGAGCGTTGTCTGCAGTATTTCGAAAATGAGATTAATATCCGCGTGCGTACAATGGTTTTTTATATATAAAATTTTTTTGCTCAAATATTGCATAATATTTAAATGGGTTGGCGAACAAATAGTTTCGCATAATTACATTGTTTATCTGAAATTTAGATTCGTTAGCAATTAATCCTCGCTATAATTTTTGATATGATGAATATAGTTAAACATCAAGAAAAATGAAGACATGCACACGAAAAACAAACACAAACATTGGAGCGTTTTGCTCGTAATTTTTACTTGTTTAAGTAAAGCGAGGAAAGTTATATACGATATACAATACATGTAAATTAAATTAACATTGGCTTAAAAGTCACATGATATTAATTCTAAAACCATTATAAATAATTTTGAAATCCCAGCTATGTTTTACTACAGTAAAGTACATTAGCAAAACTTTTGTAAGTTGTATAATAAATTAAGTTATTATTTCTCTATATATGGAGTTTTTTATTATTTACTTAATGTTGTTTTTTTTGTTAAATTTTTTTTAGTGATAATTAAAATTTTAACAATAGTTTTACGAATATAAAAAAATAATTTTAAAAAAGTTATTTTATTCATGACATTATGTGACATTGAGATAAAACAGCTTTTATTTAGTGAAGCATTTTGTGGCTCAATTTATACCAGTTTTTTTTGTTCAATGATGTCATTAAAAATAACTAAAAAATATATAAAACAAATCAAGTTATTATTAATTTAATAACGAAAAGACAAGTTATTTAATATTAATGCAAGAAAAAAAATAATGTTACATGAGATCATTAACCAAATCCAGATTTTAGTTTAAAATATCGTTAAAAACTTAAAAAGTATCATTACTTTATAATAACTGGCAATTATTGTCTGATGTAAGTCAAGTTTTTCTATTAAGGTGTAGATTTCGAAGAAAGAAAATCCAGTATTATTTTTTGCTATGACTAAAAACAGAATTGTATAGTTAGTCACTATTTATAACTTATAAAATGCGAAACTAATTATTTAATCGCTTTAAGACACAGCACAAAAAACGCCCACCACTATTCAACATAAACATGGTAATCAAATGATTAACTCTATACATTTTTTGTAGAAAAAAACTTATACAAATAATGTCTTAACCAAGGCTTTCAATGCATCACTTAATCGCCTTTTTTGCTATCGTTTTTAATAACTCTATAACTTAATTATTTAACGAAAATGTCAATACGGTTATATTAATTATGGTATTTCTTAAAAAACAAACTTTATAGTTAAAAATATTAATTCTAAATTAATTAGCAGATTATTACCTCTGATGTCAGTCACTCATCTGATTGACGCTGATTTTTTTCGCGTTAATTAACGCGTTACTACTTGTTAGATTGATTTAACGAAAAAATTACAATAATTTAAACTTTTTTAAAAAATAATGAGTGACTTAATTATAATCTGTGTTTCCCTAATTTTTATCAGAATTCTCAAGTCTATGCCATAAATTAAATTCGCTTTTTTTGAAAGAAACTTTAATCAACGATCTGTTTGCGTGAACGTGCGTGGAATACTTAATCAGGTAATCCTAATCTGAAAAACAAGTGTTGCAGTTTTAGCGCGAAAGAGAAATAAAATAAATTCAAGTATAACAGCATAAAGCAAAGAAAGCAATAGAAAGATTCACCGCATTCTCGGATCGGAATGCGTACCAACTCATAACTTCGGAGAGAAAGAGAGAGATGAGGACACAGATGGGCTGTAAATATATAGGTCAATGTCGCTTTTGTAATGCGTGTGTACGCGTAATTCCATTGTAATTTCGTTTGCACAGTATGTGTGCGTTAGCATAGTTTTTTTTATGCCCAACTAAATCAGCACACATTCAATTTTTACATTATGTAATTTGAATTTTATGATCAGCGATGGTCATTGCGATCGCATTCAACTAATTGCTGCCATGAGCTACAGCTCATTAGATTTAAATTTTTCATTAATGGTTTTTAAATGAAGGCTAAATACATTGTTTTAAATTATATGTTTGCATGTAAAGTATACAGTAATATAATTGGTAAAAATAATCTATTACCGGTATATTATATATACAGTAGTAATGATTACATGTACAGTATTGAGCAGTCTTTCTGTTTAACTTTTATTGTGATCTTCAGTTTTGATTGAGTCGTTGATTTAATTTAATCTTACAATGTATTAATGCTATAAAATTTAATTATACTGCGAATAGAATTTTCCCAGATTTTTCTGCATTAAGAATTATCTACAAAAATTAGTCGCACAAATGTAATCAAATCATTAAAAGCTTCAACTGTAACGGAATCAATTTTAAGTCTGTTTTGTAAACCTTTTTCATTTTTTACGTTTTGATTCAAATACAATTACGCGATAATAAGTAGACAATTTTTGAATAGAAATTTATTCGTTATAATTTTCAAGTCATGATTATTAAATTGATTGAAGCGGTAATTTTGTGATCATTGGTGAAAATTCTACCCAAGCATAAGGCTTGTTAGAATTAATTGTTGTATGAGATATTTAGGGAAAAAATAAAATGATATTTTGAAAACACAAAATTTCCTGGCATTATGTCCTTTATATAATACTTATTTTGACACTTCAAAAGAAAATTTCAATGAAATTTTGACTCGATTGTCAATCAAGAAAAATAATTAGCGCTATCATTCATTCGTGATGTTAAAAATATCAATCTTTAGATAATATTGAATTAACTCTTTTTTTATGAAAAAAATCCTATAAATATAAAGTAGGAATTATGTTTGGTTCTCTATAACAACAAACTTGCTTATCTGTTGCGGATTAAGTGAAGTGCCCGTTACGAAAATATAATCGTGTGTAAACTTCACTCACTTATATCCTTGAGTTTAATTGATCTGTTATGTAAAATTTGTTTCGAGAGGTTTTCAAAACAGAGACGAAAAAAACAGAGATAACCCGAAATTTGTTTACAACTCCATTTTAATTGCTTTTAAAAAGTCCAGATTATTTGAGAGCAATTACTATATGCGAGATATATAGAGGAAGAAATATATATATATATGTTTACAAACGATACGTGAAAACATAAACGTCAGATACACTTAAACATGCATTAAATTTATCGCCGATTTTTCACTCGACATACTATCAACAAGAGAAGCAATAAAATTTTTAATAAACCGTAATCAATAAACAATTTTCTTCGAGTTTTTTTTCTCAAACAGATTTCAAACTCTTTAGAAAAAATAAAACAGTATTCTATAGCAATAAATGAATGTATTTAATTGAAGGCTATAAAGGATTAACGGTTTTGATGCCGTTTTATTACCTCTGAATTACAAGCATAATTGGGATTACAGGTTCAGGAAAAAATTATTTACAGTATAATAATAATCATTTATTTTTGTAAAAATTGTGTTTTTTTTATTAAACGCGAAATACTATAATAATTTCAATTCCGAAATACTAATAGCTTTTTACAAGTGGGTTGATATACACTCACACATATACGCTCGTTATTAACACACGAAAAACGTAAAAATGTTTGCCACCATTCAAGTCAATAATAATAATATTTCGATCATTTAAGTATCAAAAAAGAAATAATAATAATATGCCAAAACCACTATAATCACGTCCACACTGCAGAGATTCGATACCATAGTATTAAACTATAAATATTTCGAAACCTCACGAATAAACGCTGCGCTGTTTATTACGTATCGTCGAGTTATGGTATCATATTTTTCCTGATGAATGCACGCGATGGTACGGTTTTGGGAAAGAAAAGTGGCGATGAGATTTCTGACTGGAAAATCTTATGCGTGCGATAACCTATAATTATGTGTTCACTAACAAAGTGTTGCAACAAATTTGATACGAAACCAAAATGAAAAAAAAATCGTACAACTTTTTTTTGGAGTTAATTGTTATTATGTTATCTCGTGATGAAAACTTTTTTTATTAGAAAATAATAATAATTGGAAAAAATTCACTTTTCTTCGTAAAAGCCTTAAAATAATACAATATAATAAATGACACTGTTATTGAAAGCGTATTAATAATAAAATAAAAGGCAGTGTAAAAAATTAAAGCAAAATAATAATAATAAAACTTAAATTAGATTATTAAGTAAATTGATTTCTAACGAAAAATTATTACACATATATATGAGAATAACTAAACAAAAAGTAGTAGTATTCAAAATTTGTTACTGATCGATAATTTAAAAGTTTGTCCACTTTGTTGTGTGCATGTTATTAATCAATTGAAAACTAAATTAATACGAATAACCATAATTAAAAGGTGGAGCGTTATCACTGCCCTTGTGATCCACATTGAAATAGACATACGCGCCACCAGTTAATGGATTTGTGTCTGCGTTATGCGCTGCCGGCCATTCTTTCTGTATGGCTGCTGGCGATGGACCACTAGAAGACGGACTGCTTCGAGGAGCAGAAGCACCGCTATTACTGGCTAATGGTTGTTGAGCTCCGGATTTTGGCCAATCGTGATTGATCTTAGTTTCCCATTGAATTTTGCCAGTTTCACCGCTACTGCTTCCCGCGTTGTAGTTCCAGTTATTTTGCCTCGAATTCCATGTGTTCCAGTTATTAGGGTTACTCCAGTTTGGTATGTCATTATCAGCGCGATTATCACTGAGTGGCTGATAATTATTCGGATTGTTTCTGACTCTATCGTCCCATTGGCGCTCAATCGACAGCGGAGGCGATTGTGGTTGAGTTGGAGGAGCAACTGGTGCTGGCGGTGGTGGCGCTGGAAGAGATTCTGGTACTGAAGCGGGTGGCGCTGTATTCCAATTTGGATTCAATGAGTTCCAGTTCGTGGTGACCGGTGTTTGCGGCTGTGCCCAACTGGGCGCACCCCAATTACCCCAATTAAGCCCACTCCTCATTTTGGTCCAAACTTCATTTTGGATTCGCGTGGCCTCGTCTTCCGCTTGGAACTGTGCGGCCAATTTCATGGTTTCCCGGTCTGGACCGATATCGCCCGACGCGCTGAATCCATTACTGCCCGCGCGGTAATTCACAACTCTGTAACGTGTTTTTGTTGTTATGTTCAAAATTTAAATTTGTTTTAATAGTTACGTGTTAGCAATGCGTTAAAAATATAATTAAGCATAGCTATTGAATTTAAATAACATTCATTGAGATTCAAATTCAAGTACAACTACTACGCGAAAAACTGCGCAAACAAAAACGAAAACAATGAAAGTTTTTATTTGAGCCGCACTTAACAGTAATAGTATTTGAATTGTTTGCAAAGGTGTCTCTTATTTGGATTGAAAATTTGATATTATTTTTACCAAACGATAATTAATATTTATGGGGTTATTTAAAATTATTTTTGTTACAAACAATAATATTCATTAAGCTTAGAATATAGTTGGCATAGAAAAAGGTTTTAAAACGTAAATCATATTCACCTTAAATGTCCATTAGGATCGACATATCCGTATTTACCAATAACAGTGCCGTCAGCATTGCGCTCCTCTTCCCGAAACATTTGCGCGGCTGACGCTTCATTGCCGGTTGAGTACGAAAACTGGTAACTTGTGGGCAACGGTTGGAGAGTATCCTGACGCGCATTCGTGTTAGATGTGGCTAAACCTCGAGCCCAACAGCTGACGAACAGTATAAATACCGATATCGACTGAAATGAGTATTTTTTGAAATAATGAATTCGATAATACGGTTTTTTGTACATTGAATTTGTGATTTTTCCTTACATTTAAAAACATTTTTAATTTAAAAAGTTTGTGGCGAATCTCATTACTGTTAAAACAAATATTCAAAAAGTTTGAAGAAAAAAAGAATCTTAATAAAATCACGATTAATGAACACTTACAAACTTTTTTTAATAGAAATTAAAAAAACAGAGCAATTAAAAAAATTTCGATCACTTAATAGCTCACCCGTCTCTCAATCGCACCACTATTTTTAATACCCTTCAGGTGAAGCTACAAAAAGTAAAAGTCTAGTTAGTGAAAGTAATGGTGCTATTTATTTGCGCGAAGAATCCGCACACAACAAAGAGGTGGGAGAGTTTTTTCTTACTATGAATCCCTCTCCAGTCTGCCTATCCTTATAACAGATTTTTTTTATTGCGAATGATTACAATATAGCTAATACTGATCAGATGAACAAAAAATGTTCTTATGTGTGACTACCAAACACCACCTCTCTCTTATCTGTATGACTGTATACGTCTTATAGAGGGGAAGAGAGAATGAAGAGTAGATAGAAAACTGTGGCAATGTTTTGGGGGAAAAGAAAGTGCACGTTATTTTAAGGGCATTATTGTTACAACGAAAGGAATATAACGCTATCTCTTCTCATTGCTGTATTCATTATTTGTTTTCAGATTTTTTTGCAGTTACCGCCAAAACCTTGAAGTGTAAAGTGAAATCTGTAATGACTGAGAGATGAAACAGTTCTCAGTTTGCCTTTTGTGCATAAAAAATTTCCTAAATAATTCGTTTTCTTTCAAAACTCATAACATTTTTCTTCGCTTTCTATTGTGAACGTGATCTGCTATATTATATCGTACCTTTTGTTGTAAAAAATTTACGCATATATAGCTCAGTGCTCTTTTTTTGTTGAGTAAAAAACTCACTGAAAAAGATTATTATGAATTATTGGGTGATTTTGTCAACTTTTAGATAATAGGCTTTTTATTATTTGAAGTTCTGTTGAATATTTCTTTTTCACTTTTTTAATAGATGGTAGGAAAGGTTAAATAAATAATTTTCGCTTTTGAATTCTTTTATGCAATCTTATAATGTAATAACAATACCGAATGACATAAAAAGGTTTCTCTTTTAATATTTTTAATTTATTGTATTTTGTTTATATTGCTTTCGATACATATTCTCATCGAATGAATGAGTTCTATTTGTTTTCTTTTTTTTATAAGAATTTTCTGAATAAAATAAAACTTCCGGGAAATCCTATTTAATTAGCTAAACGTTAAATGATATTTCTTATAAAACGCATGTAAAATAATTTAATTATGACTCAATTGTTAAATTAAACTGACTTAAAAAGTTCATTAAATCCCCTTAACTATTCTTCAATTATTTTTATAAAACTATTTTGATTTTTCAAAGGTTTTACCAAATAATTTATCGATAAAAATCTAATCGGAAAAATTCCGATTATTAGCTAATAAAGAAAAATAATTACATTCATAAACAAATAGGTTTTAAAACATCAAACGAACACCATCTACAGTATAGGAATTTCTCGTTCATTAGTTATGTATTTTCTTCTCTCCCGTATATATAACCTAAAAACGCACAATACTTGTTAATGCATTAGAAAAATTTAAATACATAAATAAAATGCATTAATTTTAATCTTTTTTTCCTCGAAATGTTTTCTTATGACACACTAATAATTATGAAACAAAGTAAAAAATGCCCAGAAATATGAATTGAATCGCTTATTGAATGCAAAACTCATTAATAACGGTTCACATTAGCACGCGATCAAAACGCTGTGTTTAGAGTTGTAATAACACAGGAATTTATAATTTAATTAAAATAAATCAAAGAATAAAAATATTAAGCGAAAAAATACCAAATAGTAATTGATGGCACCCCAGATTTTTTTGTCTCTAAAATCAAAAGCGCTGTTAACAGTACTGACCTTAAACTGTCATGTTTAGCGGCGAAAGATATTTTTCGTTAAAAAGTGATAAAACAAATTTTCATTGCAAAGTAATGCACTGAAGACATAATGGCGAATAACAATCGCCGCATTGAACGCCTATTTATATCTATGTTTTGGAATTAAAATTGCCTGTTATACGCGTATTTGCATGATATTAAGCTTTAAATTGGTTTTTAATTTATTCGAATTTTAAAACAATGATAATTTATTGTATTATCATATTTATAAATATGTGTTTTTCTTTATAAAAATTATTAATCGTATCTTTTATGATCTTTTAAATGAGTTAAACCGTTTATTTTATCTTATCGTAAAAATTGCAAAACTTCCTCATATACGGAGTATTTATTAATTGATTGTTTTAATAGTCAAAGACTAAGAATAAGCTTCTTATCTGCTTATACTTTATATAATACATTATTTATAATTAACTAATTAAGTAACGAATATTAGTAAATTTTCGTCCTTTCTTTTGCTTACATCACCCAAACTACTAAAAATTGACGAATCCTGTGTTATCGATGAATTGTAAAATAAAATTGTTCAAAGATTTAAATAACGAACGGAAAAATATAATTTAATCGATTAATCCGTTTATGGTTTAAGCGTTAAAATATTTTATCACTTAGTAATCACTGCTTAGTCAGATAATGTGGGGAAAACATTCATATATTCATTTCTCTAATTTAATAAAAGTATAATTATAATCCTCCTTAAAGTCCGCGAATTATTTTGAAATATTAGCTCATATTCACTCCCTGTTTGAATGCCAAACGAGCCTTATCTTTCACATACACATCATTTTGCATATAACTATAATTAAATGACTAACGAAGAAGAAGGTGCAGACATGAATGCTATCATTGAGAGCGTAAAGTAAAAATTTAATTTCTTTTGTTTAACCCAATTTATATTAAGAAAATTTACTAAAATATTCCGCAGTGTTTTTTGTTGTTGAATTATTTAGGTTTTTGAAGATTAATTTCAGTTTAATTTTGTGATTAATTTAATATGTATTTCTTTTCAACAGACAACTTAATTATAATCTCTTTTATTATAAAAATTGTTTTAAATTTTGTTCTTTACTATTGCATACCAAAAATAAAAAAACATTTTGGGGAAATTTGTTTTGGTTTCATTTCTTCTTATCCTTCTATTAAAAAACATTATCTATCAATCCTTGAATCGTTTTCGAATAATAGATTGCTTTTTACGCTTAAAAGCGAAGATTTTTAAATTCGAAAACAAAATTAAAAATATTAAGGGCGATCTGTAAAATCGCATTAAAATTGCGTTACTTTTACGTAAAAGTTATATACAGCCAACGGTGAGATATGAATAACAGCGAACGTATTAATATTTATAACAATTAAACACTTATTATAAGTGCCAAAAGGAGCGTAAAATTTATTTATGTATCCTTGAAAACCGCAGCACAAACACACCACCGGTTAAAATAATAATTGTCTGACTGACTTGACTAATGAGAGGCGTTTTAATAAACAATATAAAACTTTGTATATGATTATTGCGATATAAAAATAACTCGTCAAAAATTTTTGACACATCTGTCGGCCCACACATGTTTCGCATTTAATAATCCAAACTCCCTTTAAATTAATTTTTACCAAAAATTATGCATTTAATTGAAGTTAACAACTTATTTAGAACATCAATAGTTATTTAATTGACTCATTGATGACTTGGCGAATACACATAATTAAATAAATAAAATACAATTTACGCTGATTTGGTTATTTTTTTGAATATTTAAATTTATTGATGCAAACAATTTTACAGGTAATATGCTTTTATGGTTAAATCGGTAACACAACTCGAACAATAGAAACGTGACAGACATTATTATAATCCATATTTAAACGTGTAATAAGGCTTCGTTTGCGTATCGATAATTAGTTTTAAAAAATTAAGACGCGGCCAAAGTGCCAGTTCTAAACCAATTATAAGATATTTGGGCCGAATATGCGAACGCAACGACACCGAGAAGACCGAGAATCTGTATGTTGCAAAACAATGGGTAAATCAATGCAGCAATAAATCGAAAGCGAAGAAATTACATAAAAACAAAAACAAAATTTTCAATAATAATCACTTACGCCCGCAATAATAAATGCGATTCTGGTTCCCGCGTCGCCACAACTGACAAAAAATATCAGAATCGACGCGATTAACCATAATATAACCGCTACCGTCTCATTCACCAGCAGCTAAACAGAGAATTTCGGATAAAACTTAAATTCATCACAAACTGTGCACACTATTAAAACAAAATTTTGGTTTACCGTTAACGGCATGTTAATATATTTGGCCAGTTGTTCGTGAAATCGGGTGCAAAATAGAATGAGCACAACGATAGAGAACACTAATGTTGCCGAAGCGATGAACACGAAAAACCCGACACTCTTTTTCCAGCTGCAACTCGGGATTTCCACGATTATGAGAGTCAATAAGCCCACCGCCTAATCATTTCGTTTTTTTGTTATTTCAGAAAACAGGTATAAATAATTCTTCGAAAAGTAAGAAAAATAGTTACTTACGAATTGCGTAATACGTAGTAAACCGTATTTCGTAGTCGCGAATTCGGTATCAAAAAATGGTCCTTCGCTTTCTGCCATCTTTGCGATGAGATAAGTGTGTGAGATATGTTTACGCTTCCGTCTTATGCTAATACACTAATACTAACATAACGCAAACGTTAATACTCTTTTTTAAATGGGAAATGTTGTTCGCGTCAACTTATGACAGCTTATTAGCACATATTATCCCCCAATTATTGTTTTACGAAAAACAAATAACAAAAATTTCCAGCGAAATAATTTTACTTAATTTTTTGAAAACAAAAGAATTAAATTTATGGATACGTTATTTTGCTTATTCGTAATCCGATACCAGAGCCTTAATAAGACATGACGCGAATTGAATGAGTGCTGGGAAGGTAATAGGGGTCGAAAGCAATAGGCATCGCACACTCCTAATGCGATGGATGCTAACAAAATAAATGTTTAACTGTTCTCTCTTTATCTCTTCTCCTCTCCTATCGCTCCGCTGTAATCGCTTTCTATAGCTATTTTTATTTTAAGGAAGTTTTAATTGAAAGCGAAGTACCACTAGATTGCGTTGTCATAACATATTGCTTTCGTTGTCATTTAGTGAAAGTATTTTGCGCATCCAATTCACTAAAAGATTAGCGTTTTCCTCGTATTATTTATAGATTTCGTTTAATGTACGGATGCTGTTATATACTCGTTATTTAATTGGTGAATAAAATTAATGAGAAATCAGCTGTTGCTTTGTTTTATTATGCTTTGTTTTATTATTTTGTTAGTTTAGAATATGTTTTTAAGGATTAATAAGTGTGTTATAATTATGATTGAAATGTTTGAACATTTTTATTTCTATTTATTTAAGTTTTTTTAAATTTATGAATAACATTCTGTATAATAATTATTAGCTTTTAATAAATTTTGTGGTATTGTGTGCTGCACTCTATGATATGGTAATAAAACAAGTTTTAAAGTTCACACAAACTAATTACTTGAAATAATGAAATATAATATTTTATTCTTACTTGAGAACAGTTTTATGGCAGTTCCAAACTTTTAATAAGTTTCAAATTAAGACGACAGTTTCGGTATATCAAATTATTTCAAATATTAAACAAATTGTTGGCAGCATCAGTACATTTATTATAATGTCTGATAAAACATTTTATAAATTAATGAAATATAATTCATTCCATAGCATAACTCAATAAACAAAAATATCAAATGTATAAACTCCTAACATTTACATTAACCACACAATTATTAAAATACGCATAACTATTTATATTTTATTGATGAAGATATTGTAAATTTAAATGAAACTAATTTAATTTAAAATATAATCGAATAGAAATTTAATCTAACATTAATATATACAAAGCTTTTTAATGGAATAAAATAAACACAACGAAAGTTCTGCGTATGAATTAATAAATGTATGAATTGAAATGGAAATGATAGCATTATTTACATATCATTTGGTGTAAAGTGATGTTAAAATAACTTTTACGAGTTATTATAATACTTATAATATTGACTAGACTTATGATCTATTTATCTGAAATATTGGGTTCTTGTTGTACTGTATATCCAGCAAAATCGACACTTCGGGTAAGAAGTGGAAAAGTTTTAAAATGAGAGTCCAGTATTTTTGTTCATTAATTTGCAATGTCTTAATTTTATCAACTTTTTGGACAAATAAACTGAGAGCTTTCAATAAATACATTTCATGCGTATAAGATGCTTAAAAGTTGAAAATTGATAAAAAAATAGCGGTAAAATTTGCAAAATGTTTAAAAATGATCAATATTAGCGTTAAATTGTATATATTTGACAAATTAATTCGATTTATTATATATTTTCTGGATTCGATTTATTATATATTTTCTGGATTTTGGGAGCAAAATCTATAAACCTGTCCCGTCCCGATAATTTTTCCAGGTCTACTTCGGGTTATAATAAAAACTATTGCGGTCGAGTTTTAATATTTTATCGAGTATTTGAATTTTAAAAACAATACTAAGTCTAATAAGAATTTAAGAATAAATTTTCAATATTTCAATTTACAAAACGATTTTTGTATCGTTATTTTATCGTTACAGAATCGCTTTACTTATGTATTGTTTTTATTCTCGAGCATTAAAATCTAAATTATAATAAATTTTTTTTGATAAGAAATTAGAGTTTTCAATACATGTGTTAAATAGGCTGATTAGAAACTTCCAGAAAATTTTTTCTTAAGTCTAATTTTATTTTTTTCACAGCTAAAAGGCAGAACATGTGAATTAAATATTACACAAACTTCAGGTCACACTCAAAAATGATAGAACCCAAACGAATAGCTTTCATAAATTCAATATTTTATAAATTAATAAATATTCAATAACAGGTAGTCGTAACATTTGAAACTTTTCGTAACGATGCAACTATTATATTATTATGCAAGAGAAATATAAAACATTTTTATCGAAGTAACTTAATAATATCGAGAACATAGGTTTTTATTTTTGAAAAAGTCGATATGACTCATGTAAATTTTTAAAAATCATATTTTACTGTATGTGTTCAGGTGTTCACTATCGTATCGAAATGAAATACAATAAATGTATTAAATATTAATTTCCGTTAACAAAAATGACTTTATTACGTTTTAAATCTTAAGCAATAAAACATATGTATTTTCTGTTCTTATTTTAATTCCACTCATAAAGCGAGTTATATTTAATAATTATTTAAAATAAAATAATATAAAACTAATGTAGCAAAACATATTGAACTAAAAGATGTCAAACACAAAATTTAAATTATTACGCTCTAAGTTTGAGAGATCTTCGGATGAAACGACTTCGTGTTGCGATCGGACAACAACACCGAAATCAATAGAACCAAAAATGGGTAAATGAATGTTTTATTTGATTAATAAGTTTGTAACTAAGATATAGGATTATATTGTTAAGAGTATTTGAAATATAAAACTAAAAATCATAAAACAAAAACTAAAAATATAAACTAATAATTATTTAATAATGTTTAATAATCATTCAAAATTAGATAAATTAGATGAGCAATCATCGGATGAAACGAGTTTGTGCTGCGATCGGACAAAAATGCCGAAAACAATAGATACAGGAATGAGTAAATTAAATGATTGATTTTAATAAAACAATACTAAATTTAGATTAAATTATTTTGTAAAATACATATATTGGAAGTTAGTGTTACTTAAGCTGAAAATAAAATAATAAAACTTCAGATAATATTTAATCTAATAATAATTTAATAATATTTCAATAACTTATTCAAAATTAGATAAATTAGTTTCTGGCGTAACGCATAACGTTATACTTATCGGTGAATCGGGTGTCGGAAAATCAACGTTTGTTAACGCAATCGCTAATTACCTAACTTTTGGTTCGATTTCGGAAGCGATTGGTGATCAGACTTTGACACTCGTGGGCACAACATTCCTATACATCAATGATAGCGGAGAGATAGACGTATGTGTGACGCGATTGGATTCAAACGAAACTCGTAATATTGGCGAGTCATCCACACAACGATGCAAATCATATATGTTTAGACTAATGAATGGCACGTGTGTTCGATTGATAGACACTCCAGGACTGAGTGACACACGAGGAACGCAACAAAGTTTGGTTAACTTTGAAGCCATAATGAAGTGTATAAACGCGTGCAAACAATTGCAAGCGATCTGTGTTTGTATGAAATCGGATCACACGAGAATCAATCACTACTTTAAGCAATGTTTGAATCAGTTATTCAGTCAATTACATGACAGTATTAAACGAAACGTTGTATTTCTGTTCACTCATGGCATTGGTGTTCATTATTGCGCCACAACTGCCATCACTTTAGTTAATCAATTTATGATAGAAAACAAAATTAATATTAAGTTAACAAATCATAACACTTATTGTTTGGAAAATGAAACTTTTAATTACTTAATAGCATTAAAACGTAATCTTAAATCTCCGATATTAAGCTCAGATCAAAGTTGGAATCAGTCATCAGAAATGAGTCGCAAATTTCTCAAATACATTCAAACTCTAACACCACATAACGTAAGATCAACAATAAGTATTAATAGAACGCGACAATTGTTAGATAAGCTAACGATAGCGTTGTCCGATGTTATGGAATTCATTGAATACAATCTCAAACTTATATCTAAACGTAAATCTGATGTGTTGTCGAGTAGTGATTCAATACAATTACGAAAATTATTGTTTACGCCAACAATGGTTATAGAAATCGTAAAACTAGAGAATCCGAAACTGGTTTGTGTCAGCAATAAGTGCACATCATTTTACAGCACTGGTAAACATTTTGTTAAAGCGGTTTACAATCAAACATGTTGTCCAAACTGTGGAACTTTTAAGCATTTCTTCAATCATGGAAATCACGTGAAGTTTGCGTCGAAATCGATGTTTGGTGGATATTATTGCATGAAATGCATGTGTTTGGACAGAGATCACCGATTGATATATCATGAGACGAAACTCATCGATAAAGTGGACGATAAAGAAGGCTTTAATCAGATTAATAAATGCTTAGAACAGTACACACTTAAGACACAACTGATCGCTAAACTTGAATCACAATATTTCGCATATATTGTCGAACGAAACGCTATTATTAAAGCTTTGGCTATATTTTATATTTTTCTCAAAGATAATTCAATGATTAAGTTTAGCGATATTTTCAAGACACAAATGCAACAAAAATTGCAATCATTTAATGGCAAAAATTGTTCGCAATCGTGTGGTTTGAAAGAGGTTTTAGAGTTATATAAAACAGAGAAGAAACTGATCAAAACTCGATCGATTCGGTCATCGAGTGATGCATCGAATGGCAGTAAAGACACTAAAGTTACTATTGTTGAGTTGGAACGCACTAAACATATTCTTTGCGGTTTGAAGTATAACGGAGACTATATTAAGAAAATATATCACATTCTAGACATCGACTTTGATGGACAGGAAATCGTTGACGAAATCTTAATCGATGTTAAAAACTTCTAGAATAATTTAAATTTATAGTAATTTTCTATGTCAATATTTTTAATTTCGTTATTTCAGACTCAGTTATGTATATTTGTTTAAGTTTTTAATCTTATCATTAAAGTTGCTGGCAGTTATTATACAAAATATTATACAAAGTGAGCTCATTATTGATGTTCATTCTCTTTCTTGTATTTATTATCAATATAAGCGCAATTAGATTATACATTTGCGCTTTATTTCGTAAATATTAACAATTTCTAATTTACTATCTCTTTTCTCATTAACTAATCACTAATCATTAGTAACTAAATAGTAATGTCCTTCAAAAAACAAGTTTAATAAATTGTAAGGAAAAAAGATATGTTGTTGTAACAGAAGACACTTTAATAAACACTTAAAAACGCAATTATTTGTAATATAAAGATATAAAGTTATTTGAATTATTTTTAATATAATTTCTGTGATAATTTTGAAACAATTCTTAGTTCTGTTCTCATTTGTTTTTACGCTTACTTTTTCTTTTAATTATTTAAATATTAATTTAAAAATTTTCAAAAATCTGGAATATTTAAAATTTTTTTATTTTCTTATTTATAAATTTTTTAGTAAAAGGTTTTTTATATAATTTTCCCGAATTAACCTCAAAAATACGCCCCATACAAAAACTAGTCGGAATTTAACGACAATTTATTTATTTTTTATCAGTAAATGACAATTTATTTATTAAAATTATAATCGTTTAAAATAAAATAAAAACGTTAGAAATAAATAAAATCGTTAGAAACGAAAATTATATTTAGCTTTTTTAAGTTATAATAGTTATAAATCATCTATATTTTTTATTCCCGTACATTTTTGAATAGTATTAAAGAATCGTTAATTAACGATTTTCGCGGCCCTAGTCATAAATGAATAATTTTAAAATCTTTCAGTTCATTTTCTTACACTGATGAACAGATGGAGAGTCAAATGTGAGCTAAATTTTCCACTTAAATCTAATCAAATATATTAATGTCCTTCAAATGGCAGTCTTACACACGTTAATGTTGTTAATTGTAAATACATTTAACGACAAAATACATGAACGTAAAAATTTATGACTATAAATAGTTATATTGTATATAAAAGCAGAAGTAGTAGAGTATTACCAGTAGATATACCAGTATTAAAGTGATTTTAAATAATGTCTGAGAAATATTTAATACTATTTTGTGGTTTATTCGCTATTGTTTTCGCTCTTAATTTTGTGTTTGAATGTTTAAATTGTTTAATATCTATAATTGGATCATCAATTCTAATATTAATAATTTCGTGGCAAATATCTAAATATGTTTACAGATATGTTAACAAAAACAATATAATAAGTTCTTATAAAAAGGCTGTTTTGATTACAGGTATTATAGAAATATATTTTTTTGATAAATTTAAATATTTCATTAAATGTTATTATTTATACACAAAACCTTAAATTTAATTAAGAATATGTTTGTTATGACTTTAACCAATTAAAAAAAATTAATAAAAACATAACAATATGTTATAAATTAAATTAAAACATTTTGCGAGAAAAAAGTTTACAAAAAAAATTAATTATAAGATTAACCTTTTATAAAATTGAATACATGAATGCGTTTAAATAAATTTCATTAAGGATGTGACAGTGGTTTTGGTAATCGTTTGGCATTTAAATTGAATTCAAATGGATTTATGGTTTACGCAACTGTTTTGGACACACAAAGTGATGGTTCCATCAAATTAATGTCTAATTCTGTATTTCCTCATTTGATTAAAGTTTTCAAAATGGATGTTACGAGTGATGAAGATGTGGTTAAAGCATATGAATATGTTTATAATGATTTACAAACAAATGGTAATCAATTGTGGGGTTTAGTGAATAATGCAGGGATTATAAGGTATGGTCCAATTGATTGGGGAAATATGGATACATATAAAACAGTGTTTGACGTGAATGTGTTTGGTTTGGTTAGAGTTACGCGTACTTTTCTACCATTAATTAGACAATCAAAAGGTTTGATTATCTATTAAATTATTTCACAAAATCGCTTATAAAATATAAAAACTTTAGGTCGTATTGTGAATATTTCAAGCATAGCTGGAAAAGTTACGGTTCCATTCGCAGCTATTTATAGTATGACTAAACACTCTATTAATTCATTTTCGGATGCATTGAGACGTGAAATGAATAAATTTGGTATTAATGTGTCGATTGTTATGCCGTGTTCTCCCTTTAATACAAACATCACTTCTAATTCATTTATTTGTCAAATGATTGATAATCTATGGGACACTACTAATGATAACATTAAACATGTTTATAGTGAGCATTACAAAGAAAATGTTAAAAGATTTTTTCTAGAAATCGCTTCAAATGCAAGCAATAATTTAGACAAAGTTATCGATGCAATCATTGATGCATTAGTTAGTAATTCACCCAAAATTAGTTATTCAATAACTGGTGACATTACTAGTTATATCGCAAATTTATTGCTTGAATACTTACCAAATGAGATCAACGATAAACTAATGAATTATTTGCTTACAAAAATTTAAATTCATAGATATGATTGTAATTTTAAATGTTTACTCAAAATACGTTTTTCTATACTGATCTGGATTCTGATTGATATTAGTTTATATATTGATTTAATACGCAAATTACAAAATTTTAAAAATTTAAGATAAAAAGTTAATAAAATAACAATTAAATTTTTTAATATATGAAAACTTATATCTCTATTATCTTATATACTATATACGTATATTAAATAGAACATTTTTTCATCTAAAAAAATTCACAGAGGCTCTAGCTCAGGCTCGGATCAAGGAAGGAGACTCGGGTTCAGGCTCAGGCTCTTACTTTAATTGAGGCTCCAGGTTCATGTTTTCAAATCGAGGCTCAGGCTCAGGTTCCAGTAGGATCCTCTGGATCCTGAGCCTCACCATCACTAGTTCCAATAATGAAAATAAAACACCAGCGTATTATCCTTTAGCAAACTGTATATTAGTGATTGAAAATTTTCATATTTTAATTACCGTTACCGAACCCAAAATTATCGTTACCGTTTCATTACCGGTAAAAAACATTAATCAATTTTCATTACCGTATCGTTACCGTGAACTTTTTAAAATTCACTGTCGTACCGTTACCGTACCGTTAATGCAACACAAATGTAATTAATTATTAGGCATCAAACTACAAACTTTTTATATTAATATATAGTTTTGTTATAAATATTGCATGTAAAATGCGAAAATGAATGCTTAATTTTTCGACACATATATAATTATCTAAATTTTAATGGTAACATAGTGAAACTGAAATTTAGTCAATTACCGTTACCGTACCGTTACCGAAACTAAAATTATCGTTACCGTTTCATTAACGCAAAAATTACATTTTTTCACTTCATTACCGGTACGGTTACCGGAGCTAATATTCAAATTCACTGTCGTACCGGTAATGAAAATAAATTTTCAATCACTACTGTATACCGAATGTTTCTTTTTCGAGTCTCACTTTTAAATAATTTTGCTAAAGTTTGGACTTATAGAGAAAATTTATAATCGTTGTTGTGTTATGTATTTTAAACCGAAAAACGTTCGATTGTTTTATTAGTATCCGTCTTTGTTTTATTTTCATTAACCCTCAAAGTGTGTTCTCTAACACTCGTATAATTTTAGTCATGTAATTTTCTCTCTCTTTTACGTTTCCTACAATACTAACGTGTAAAATACATCGAAATTTTAAAATGCTTTCTCACAATACATTTTTCTAGTTATTTATTAATAGGTGACTGGACTTTTTACTTTGCATACCTACTAGAATACTTACCAAAGGAGATCAAAGATAAACAAAACTAAATAGATTTAAATGTACATTTAAATTATATACTATTAGCACATAAAAACTGAGCTTATGTTAATCTTCTAGTTTATCGTAATGTAATCTTGCGTTCGTTTATCCATCGTTTTGTCAGTAGTCTAATAATTAGGGCTTTGAAAATCGTTAATTAACGATTGTTAAAAAT
>JAQGAW010001076.1:0-21744 GCA_034698025.1 Phthiracarus crinitus | reverse complement strand
GTCTTTTTTGAATTGTAAAATCCCTTAATAAATATAGAGAAAATTTCCCTTAATAAACATAGAGTGTGACGACGGACGGACAGACGGACGAACAGGGTCAAATCCATATATCTGAATTTTGCAAAGTCAGATAAAAAATAAAAGTAAGGAATTTTAATTATTTATGAATTTTTTCTTCATGTAAAAGAAAAAGAAAGGTAAAATTCAAATTATATTAAAAGTAAAAGTAAAATACAAGTCAAATTAAAATTCAGTTAAAAAGTAAAACAACTGTAAAATGAATTCTATGAAATAGAAGTAATTTAAGAATAAAAACAATATATTTTTTTATAAATAAAGTAAATGAAAATTTACTAAAGTCATTTTGGAAAGAAATTAAAAATTAAACAACACTATTTTTTTATAATCTTAACTAGCTAAGGTTTTTTCATTTTCTTTTTTGTTTGGATATGCAAAAATTAATAATAAAATTTATTAATTTAACAAAAATTATTAAAGCAAAAATTGAATTTCAAGTTTATTGCATAAATATAATGAATAAAAAAATAATTAAATATTCATATAAAAAATTTTCATATTTAAATTATACTAATAAAACTAATTATAAGTAAAAATAACAAAATCTTAAAAGTTAAAATAATTTAATTGTATAATTTTTAAATTTAAACAATTTAAGTATATTTAATATTTTCATTTTATCTTAACAAGCATTTTTATTTTTTAATGATTGAGTTAATTTTTGTTGAATTTAAATTTCGATTTTTACTTAAATTTTTATTTCAATTTCGATTATAAATTCAATTATTATTTCAATTATATTTTGATTTAAAGAATATAAATTAGTTTCCCAATCATTTTCAATTAAAATTAAATAATTCTTCAATTTAATTTAACTTATGCATATTATAAATTAGTGTTGTTTCGATTTCGAGTTATATAATTTGATTTAGTTTTAATTTTGATTTTTATAAAATTTTTCTTATTGATTTAATTTTGATATTAGTTTTTAATATATTTAAATTTTGATTTAATTTTGATTTTTATTTCAGAAAATTTAAATAATCAAGGAATAAGGACAAGGTAAGAAATCGGCACTAAATTAAATAAATATTTAGATATATAATTTTATCTATGCTTAAAATAAACGTTGAATTATTTGTTTTAAAACAAAAAACTTATTATGATGATAGGATTCCTGTTTGGATTTCATTCAATATATGATTTCATTTAATTAAAAATTTAATAATTTCAAGGTAGATACCACTTAAGAACCATCCACGGTAGAAACTTTATAAACTTCATGTTTTAACCAAACTATAAATTTTAACGGTAAATAAATTATTGAAATGTATTTGTACTTATTAATCGAATTTTCGAAGAAACAGATTAATAATCAGCAAGAAAATATATTCACTAATATATAACTCAATTTGTGGTTTAATGGTAGTAGAAAGTAAAGAAAATTAGTATTATTTACGGACAACAACTTTACTTTCATTAATAATCGACATACTAATAACTAGTATTGTTTCTATTTCGAGTTATATAATTTGATTTAGTTTTAATTTTGATTTTTAAAAAATTTTCCTTATTGATATAATTTTGATTTTAGTTATGAATATATTTAAATTTTGATTTAATTTTGATTTTGATTTCAGAAAATTTTTTTTCAATTTGATATGATTTTGATTTTAGTTTTTAAATATTTTTTATTTTGATTTACTTTTAATTTTGAATATCAAAATTTTAGTTTTAATTTTTCAGTTAATAATCAAAACTAAAATCAAAAATAAAACAGTTTTTAAATAGATTTTAGTTTTCAAAAATATATATATTTTAAAATTTATTTTGATTTGTCTTGTAAAATTTTTTTCATTTTGGTTTGATTTTGATAATGATTTTGTGATATTTTATTATTTAAATTTGATTTTAATTTTGATTTTAATTTTGATTATTAACTGAAAAATTAAAACTAAAATATGAAATCAAAATTGTTTTAATTTTTAATATCAAAATCAAAATTTAAAATATTCTTGAATTTAGTCTTGATTTTTGAAAGTCGAAACAACACTTTTATAATTTACTTATGAATTTTATTTCAAGACTGTAAAATTTTTTTTAAAATTATGATTAAATAAATCGATATCAAAATATAATTTATTTTGGTAGCCCATCGCAATATCATTAATTTAGCTTTATTAAGCTTACAAATAATTGCTGACATTTCTTTATTCAATTTATATTTGTTATTATCTTGAAAAAAAGTTGTTCTAAAAAATATATGGTTAAGATATTTGTGAATATTCTGCAGTAAAATATTCACATTGTAAAAGAAACAATTTTATTTAAAGATCATTACTAAATTATATCACTTTTTACATTTAATTAAATTATAATTAAATTGTAAAAGTATATAAAAGACATTAAAAATGTAATTACGATAATATCTACGAGATATCAATATATTAATAAGAAAAAAATTATTAAATATAATCAATTTATACGATTATCGAACTTTTGAATTATCTTTTGTTGGTCATAATGTTTTTTTATAAAAGAGTCTAACCTTAGTCCCTTCTTATATGTTAATTATATTCAGATAAATGGATTTGGTTTTGTACGTCTATCAGTTCGTCCGTCACTTTCTTTATATTTATTAACGGATTTTTTCTTTATTATAGTTATTGGATTTTTCCAGTTCTTTATATTTATTAAGGTATTGAATAGATTATTTTAGAAAAGTTTAAAAGTTTATCATCAAAATGTTTAAAGTTGAAGCTGAAGAATTTTGTTTTTAAATAATGATATGAATGAATAACAATATACCAAATCCAAAAAACTTTTGTCACTGATTGATAAAAAAAACAATTTTATAATCAACATATATTTAAAACACACAGTTATAGTAGAGGAATTAAACATTGTAATGTTTTGGTGATACATAAAACTAAACTATCAATATCTTTAATTCATATATGAATTGTAAATCTAAAAATATACAAATATTTTGTTAGTGAAAAATCATGAATATTATTTGTTATGCGAAATCTTCAAAGAGGAATTTAATTATAATATTAAATTTTATTGTTTTCTTGATAAAATATAAGTTCAAGTTTATACATATCAAGAACAATCTTATATTGTTGTTAAATTTAAAGGGGCAATTAAAACATTAGTTCTATTTTATATGATAAAAAACTATTATATATTAATAAAAATTAATAGATAACAAATATTTTATGCTATATTCTAAAAATGGTAAAATGTCGATCTTTTTAATACCGAAACATATTGGGTTGTGTATATTTTACTTAAAATCTTATATTGTTGTTAAAATGATTCAATAATCTTTTATGTTTCTAATATTATCGCTATTAAACTACTAGAAAGAAAAAGTAAATTACAATTGAAGCTTAATCAACATAATTATATTCTACATTATAAGAGTAGATGCCGGAAATTATCTATTATATAGAGTCGTAGAAACAATGTTATCAAAAAGAATATAATCAAAAATTATTTCTACTGTTTATTAAAAAAATATTTCTAACATTTCTTTTGTATTTTTTATATACTATTAATTTTGATTTTATTTAAAAATTTTTATTTAATTTGCATAATTATATTTGAAAATATTTAGATATTTATTAAGATATTAAGATGATTGGTTAATATGTAATTTTTTGTATCAACGTCTATGTGTTAAATTTTATAACAAATAGGTAAGCTTTTCATTGTATTAAATAAAAATTACCACAAAAAATATAACAATCAAGCGATAATATTGAAGAAAACAAAAATACCAAAGTTAATTTGAAAATCCCAAATATTTATTAATTAAATTTTACTTATCAAAATTAAAGTATAAAATTAAATTTAATGTTGTAGCTAAAGAAAAGATAAAAATATAATATAATTTTTAATTTTCAATGAAATTACGATATAAATTCAAATAAAATACAGAATTTTATATAAGCAACACTGTCAGGTGCACCAATATTTTTAAAGAATATTTTAATAGGTAAATTTTATTATGAAAAATCTATTATATTTACAGTTTATTATATAGACAGTTTTTAGTATATAGTGTTTAATCGCTTTAAAATTTTGTAGATTGATTGTATTTTTATATTATTATTCATATAATAATTATTTTGATTTTTTTATTTTGATTTTTTTCTTCAAAATACCATTTTTATTTCGATTTTTATTTTGATTTCATAGTTAAAATAAAAATTAAATCAATAATATTAGGGTTTTCAATTACATCTTGATTTTTTTAAAAATAATTTATGTAAATTGTATATTGATTGTATTTCAATAAAAAATTTTATTTTAATTATCAATAAAATTCTTTAAAAATATTTTTAATATTTAACTTTTAATGAAGAGAAACAAAACAATTAATTTTAGCTCACTTTAAATAAAGGGCCTTTTGGATTTGTCATGTCCGTTTGTAGACCCTAAAGGGTTTTTTATATTAATAAAGGGATTTTTTTCAAAATATCATTGTTGGAAAGTCTCAAATCTGGATTATTATGTGCTAATACTGCTTTAAAATGGCCATTAATAGCTAAAAATACTAAATATGTTTTTTGAATATGACAATTATGCATTTTAATAGTATATAAATGGACAAATATTGGCATAAAATGGGCTATAAATGTGTTTTAAAAGTGTAAAATTTGACTATATTTTTCGAAATAGCTATATATTATTCAAAAACAGCGTTAAAATTTATTAAAGCTAAATCAATCATATTCTCTGTACTAATACATTAGGGTTTTAATTTATGTAATGTTTACTCGTCTGAAGCTGAAACACAACTGTAATAAAAATCTTAAAACACTAACTGAACTACATTTTATAACAATATAATATAAATCTTTAAGTTTTTTCAATGCAACAATATTCAGTTGAATTTGGCTTCAACATTCGTTATTTTTCGTATTATTAGATTTTTTTTACAGATGGCAATTTATTTCTTGACTATTTATAAATTGATATTATTAAGCATTTTAAACTGTAATTTATGATAAATCAATTTAATTCTAAAGCTCTTGAATGTTGAAAAGTAAGGGTAACAAAACGATAGAGTTGCATTTGTCCTTTATCGTAATAAATCAGTTTCAGCTAACTGAACAGTTGTTGTTTCAAGTGGTTGTTCGAATATTCATTCTATATATAGTCCATTTGCATATTGAGCATGACTTTGTGCAACATAAACCTCATATCTAAACATTTTTCTTGATAATATTGTCAGGAACGGTTTGGGACGAGTGCAATCAATATTAATTATATTAATTTTATCAATTAATAAGAGTAACATAATTTTTATTTATTAGAGATTTACATTTATTTTTAACAAACTATTAACTTTGCATTACAATGAATTACATTCAAGTGCGGACTTAGCCAACACCTATCAATACTCTTATATTATTCATAATTTAATTGATCATACAGTAGATGTAAAAGTATAAATCATAATGAAAGGAATTTTAATAAGTTTGTTTGTTTATCTAAAATATATATATAGTATAAACAACTAATAAAAATCAGAACAAAGTTAGTTTAGCAATAATAGCAATAATAGAAATAATAGAAAGAAAGCTATTCTTTACAATTGCCTCCTATTTTAAAGCAAAAAAAATATAATTATTTTGTTAAAACTTAAATTATTGTAATTATTAAAGATTATCATATGTATTAAAATACGTTAGAGTTATACAATAATAATGTTATGTAGCGTTTTACAGATTTTTAAACATAAGCTACTGTTATAATTATAGATTTACTAAAGATATTATTACTGATTCAATTATAACTGTTTTAAAGCGGATATTATAATTGTATGTTATTAGATGTGTCATAATAAAGTGATATACATTATTCAGTCTAATCTGCCGTTACATATTTTAAGATTTATATGTCTTTATATCTTACTATAAAATAAAATAATGTAATAAATGAATAATATAGGATTATAAGGATTATATAATTGGGTTAATATAATTAGATAAATTTAGAATTAAGCATATTATAAATCAATTGCAGGCGAGACGAGTGCAATCAACAATTTCACACGCGTAATTGCATCGATAATTGACTCCATCTAAAATTAAAGCAAGTTATAAGATAAAACAAATGATAATTTGATTATAGTAATTCATAAGTAAATAGTTAATAAAACGATCACAGCATGTATTTTAGGGCCAATCAGTGATATCGCTTTCGCGGTGATTGTCACCGCTATGAGAATCAGATGCTAATTCCAACGATACATTATGCCCAATTTGAATTGTAGAAACAGGTAAAATTGTAAGGTTGTGGTTATTATATAAGTCCGATCTAACAGCTGTAGTACCTCTTTTGAGTCGGTTCAAACGAACGTCAAAAAGAGCGACTCTGTTCCAATCTTACCTAAAGATTCTGTTCTCGGTAAGTATTCTGTTGAAAATTGAATCCCATGTCATGATTCTACGATCAATATTGTTGATTAAGAGAGGTTCCTTCCCAGACATTCTGATATTTATCGTACATAAAGGATATGCTGTATCAATAAGCCCTAATCGATCTTTGGCGTTGCTAATAATAATATTGATCAATGTTTGGTGTATTTCCGTCTGACAAGAATGGTTCGAAAATCTGGGGATGGATCCAGAATTTCGCGTAGAAAGAGATCTAACAGGGATGGACCCATTTGACCTCGAATTTTACGTGAATTTTCCCTCAAACGGTCCTCTGTCTCAAGCAACCGACGTTTTAGTCTATTTTCGGTTCGTCTAAGGTCAGTATTTTCTCTCGAAATTGTGTTAAACTCATCGGTAAGTCGATCGATTGTTCGTAAATGTGCGTCGATTGTTTGTGTAGCAAAGTGTAATTCATTTTGATCAATTATAATTTCACGTCTTATGCTAGTGATTTCCTCGTCTCGTGTTGTTGTAAATTTTTTGGTGTTTCCTTTGTTGAAATTCAGTAAACAACCTTAGATCCGTGATGCACGAGTGAATTTCGCTTTTACCGCCGCGTTATAAATTGAAGTTATAACATTATCTTTCAATGCAACAATTGTCCATATGATCCACCATTAAACGATGTTCATAATGTGCAATACAGAACCAGAATTCGATATTAATTGTGTTGAAAGTGCGTCTTAGTTGTAAGGGAATTTCATCCATAATACAAGCTTCACATGGATGTCCTTTCGTGCAGTGAATGCCTACAGATCTGTTTGATGCGGCATTTTCAAAGCAGGATCGGTAATTCACTAGTTTACAACGTTATCAGTTAACTGGATCGCGACTAATTAAGCAACACATGTAACAGCGAATTTCGTCCAATTGTTCTTCACCGATTCCATCGAAGCCTACAACGCTGTCATCTTCGAAACCACGTATGTTTCTATTGCCAAATTTAATGTTTAATTGCTTAAACGCTAGAGAGTTGACCGTCGGATTGTTTTCGGTTTCCCATTCGTCCCATTCTATTATCATCAATTCTTCATCTGTCACGTCCATTTTGTTTGTACCCTGTAATAGTTTTTCAGTCTAAATATTATCTCAGTCTATTATAAAATAGGGGGTGGACCCTATTCTATTTGGAGGGGATGGACCCCCCAAATTGTGAATTCAGTCTAGATTAGGCTGATCTGGTAAGTCGTGATCTAAAAGGCTTATGTGGGCATCAACTTCTTCAATCCGTTGGCGGGACTCTTCAATTCTTAATTCAAGTGAATGAATTAATTGAGATAAGCTGTTCACTTGTAAAGACAGATTTTGGTTTTGAATTGCTACAGCCAATAAATCTTTTCTCATTCTATCAAGATTGTTACTTTGATTCCCTATAAGGCGTGTCATTTCCCGTAGATTACGTGAATAATATTTATATAAGGGTTTTGTATGATATAACTGACACATTGTTAGCGCGTTAAGTAACAAAAACATATTTAATCACTGAAAAGTAAAATCTCGTGCATATTAACAATAATATTTATTAAATACATTTTCATTCACTGAAAAAATACAAATAGTTAAGTACAAAAACTATGAATAAACATAAACTATACCATTGATACACTCATCAAACGGATCTAATTGACGGGTTTTTACAGCTAATAAAAGCTAATAAAACTATACCGAACCTAAACCTTACCAATCTATTCCAAACGAAACGTAACCGAACCTAACAAAACTAATCCAAACGAAGCAAAACAAAATTATCCATCCTTTTGTTATTACTATCAACTATTGGACCGCGAGTTGTTATTACCCAATGATTATATATATCACTTTCCGACAGTCGAGTAATTCTATATTCAAGGGGTAAAATTTTTTTTGAAAAAATTGACTGAAATTGTTCGATTAATTTTGAAATATTCTTTTAAATTTAAGCTTTTGCAAATTTCTTTGATGATTCTTTGAATAATTCAATGCTAAATTTTTTTTATTTAAAAATTAAGACTTTTCTAAAATTTAGTAACTTTTCCATTATAAACAATGTGCGTCTTAATAAAATATATGCTATGAATTGTAAATGTCATCTTCAATTGATCACAAAATACAAATACATTAACATTAATATTTAAAAAGCCGTGGCATTAAAATACCATTAAAGAATCTAATTTTTGGCTATTGTTTTTGTTCTTGTGTTGTTTTTCAAAAGGTCATGGAAACTTATTTTTTTGCAAACTAATTGTTAAATGGAATATTATTTTTTGAAATCTATTCCCAGTACCGTTTTTCATGACCCATTTTCAACCCCTAATTTAAAATATTTGATGTCGTAATTAAATAGTGTTATTTGTTATCACTCACAATAGGAATTTTAAAAAGAAACGAGAATAATGTAAACTATTCCTCTTAAAAAGTAATCTGTTTCAATAATATACATGTCATGTATTATAAGGTCACCTATAGTATATCAAAAAATACAAATGAGGGAAGCATTACCTCTCTATTACGCGAAACTCGAACTTTAGGCTCATAATTATTAAAAATTCAAAATTTGTTTTAAACATTAGCCTTCATTTTCAATGAGTTTTAAACTTATTTGAGTTTTGAATGACTAATTGTTTGTTAAGATATTTATCATAAAATTATTTATACAATTCTATGTTTTTAATGAGGAAAATTGTATTAATGAAATGATTGTATGAAAAGTTTTTTTTAAGTCTCACTTGTTGTTGTCCCGACAAAACCTTACAAGAGCACAAAGCAATTCAACTGATCTTCCAGACAAAAAAATATTTTTTACCAAGACCCTTTATGGGTGTTCATACCACCCCATCGTATTACCCCTCTTTTCAAAACAACTTTTTAATGGTTTAAGGGTTAATAGTTTTTTCCACCTCAACACCCATGAGGGGGCTCACCTTCTCGTGAATGACCCATTTTCCTTAATATAGGTGTTGAGGGGGTGGGACCCCCATGGTAATAGCCTATAAGGGTGCAAACAGAAAGACAAACAAATTATGAGACTTTTACATTCTATTTTTGTAAATATTCATTCTAATCATTGATTTAAATTATTTTAAATTAAATTTGAAATATTTTTAATTATCTCTAAAATATGACTTTGTAATAGTCTTTCAACAAATATTTATAGAGATTTTTAATTCATGTTTTAAGCATTAAATTCATACTCAAAGCATATTTCTAAATAAATTCTATGGAATACATATGTATTCCAACCTTAAATTATTCGATCACTAATAAAATTTATGTAATTCATAACGGATTTAACGATTTATATAATGTTTTAACTATTAAGTTGTTTTACATTATTTATAAATTAAATTTATATGAAATTTTGCAATAATGTACTGTATATTGCATTACATAGATTGTGCTTATAAGCCTAGTCGCTATTGACTTTGTCGGACTGTTTCTAACATTTTGTTTTGGCACATATATCTCAAATTTAAGTTTTAAAAATAAGTTTTAAATTTATGAATATATTAGTAAACAATTAAGATTAATCTTAATTTTATAAATTATTAAATGTTTTTGATAAATAAATCAATTTAAATGTTTAGTATTTTTTTTATAATTTCAGAAATCTTTTTATAACCATATATTTCATCGAATGTAAGTAATTAAAAGCATATGAACTGTTCCATAACAGCATATTTAGTGAAAATATAACTTACATTAATTTGAGAATTTTGTAATATACACATAATTTCTTATAATATTTATGAATTTATACGTTATATATACTAATGTAATGATTTTGAAGAATAGGGCCCATTCATAAAATTATGTAAAAATTTATAAATTGCTATAAAAGTGTTCAGATTTACTCAAATAAATCCTAACCATAACAACCTGTTATACACTATAGGCGTACTTTAACAGTATTTTTTTTAACTTTAAGTGAGAGTCTCATAACTCTTTGAACACCTAATGCAAAGTAAGTCATATAATCGCTTTATCTAAGACAAGAATGGACCATAAATTACACAATGCTTATGATTTTTGAGATGACGAGGTCTAACGTTATGATTGCAGCACTATTGCAAAATAGTTGGTCAAGTCTTATAGCTAAACCGGTATATGAAATGAAATTTTACTTGATATTAGCATTGCATGCATTCAGTTTAGTTATAAGAGTCAAACAGAAAATATTAAGAATGAATTTTAAGGAAATTAAGGAATTTTTAATATATTGGTTTATACTTTTCTTTAATAATTTGGAGAAAATAAACAAAAATTACGAGAATATTGAAAAGTTTTGTATCCATGCCAACACTACACTAACACAAGCTTATAACATATACAACTACACTGTAACACATTTCCGTACACGAGCTTTGAATAACACATGTGCTTTGAATAGTAAAACGGTTTTCAGTGTTATAGTAAACGACAACACTTCGTATTCTTTAAATCATTGTGATTGCGTTAAGTCAGTGATTATTAAGAACAAACTGATCACCAATTCATCAATTAGTTTGTGTTAGTTTATTAATGAGTGTACTGTTGTGATCGAACAAAAGAATAAGTGTTTGTCTGTGGATTTGTGCGCGATTTCGGACATTAATACAATCGGCAGCAAAACTTCGTTCGGAAAGAGACTAAAGTACAGGTTATTGACTATCAATCGGATAGTAAATTGGTTTATTAAAATTAACCTATTTCGAATTGGTTTAGCAAATTATAATTATTTTAATAGTCTAATACTTTATTACATTATAATTAACATTTCAATTAAACAATTTTTTTATTATTTTTGAAAAATTTGTAATCTTTTGCTTAATTTGGTTGGATTGTTGATCAGTTGAGATAAATCTCAAGCTTATCAAAATTCATTGGGGAAAGTGAAGCACGCGGTTAAGGGATTTAAGCTTACTTCGCCTCTAATATCAATCAAAATATTAATCAAAAACTTATTATTGTATTTTTCGATTACTAAAAGTTTGAAAAACTTTAATGTTGTTTTGAAACGTGTGTTTCAGTCGGCACTCTAAGCTTAGATGCCGACAACACAAGTCGCAAATTTATTTGATCTCAAAATAATAAAATCTTTTTAGCATTATATAAGTGTCTTTTATTATTTAATTTTATTTAGTTTAATATTTAATTTAATTATTCGGTTAATTATAAACACTAATCGATATCATATTTAATTCAGTTTGAGTGTTAAGTTCAGTCAATTATTATATTCTGTGAATTTGATTTAATCCGATACATATCACTCATCAGTTATTTATTTGTAATCGATTGCGAACAGTAATCGGGTTTCGAACTGAATTCGTATATTCATTCTCATACGTAATCTAATTGGTATCCGATCTTAAGTTGGTTACCGTTGTCTCATTCACACCCGTTATCAAATCTGGTTTGCGTACACAAACTAAGGACAGGACTTTGTCGTTAATCGGTTAATATAAATTATCTGTTATTTTCTTAATTTCGGCATATATTATAATATCCGTTAAGAAGTGTTCCTCTAAGCTTGAGTTACACTACAACCCCCGTTAGCCATCGGTATTTGAGTATTCACTAGACTCGCGTACTGATCAGGACTGACAACTTCAATATTTTATTATTCACTATAAATAATATTTCGCAAAAAACTTAATAATTTTTATTTAAACTTTTAATAAAATCATTTTGTATTGCGTTATTTCAAAATTACATTTAACATTAAGTTTGCAAAAAAATAAGCTTCCATGACCTTTAGAAACAAAACACAGTGAACAAAACAATGGCCAAAAATTAGATTATTTAATAGTAATTTTAATAATGCAACTCCTATTTAAATATTAATGTTAACGTATTTGTATTTTGTGATCAACTGTTGGTGACATTTACAATAAATAGCATGTATTTTATTAAATAATCTTGTTTTTTATATAAAAGATTCCATATCTTCGTATCATTTTAATATTACTATTTTTTATCTGATCACACAAATCGATATTAAATCTTACCATAAAATATAAAGCATAAAAGTTATCTTAGAATTATGGAAAAATTCTTTAGCTATGATTTAATTGAATATAATGTGGTTATAAATAAACTTACAATTAATAAAAATGCAACTAAATTAATAAGAGTTTTACCATATTATTTTTCGTTTTCCTCCACAATATTAATTGGGAAAAAGTTCTTAGAATTATTCCCTGAATCGTTATAAGATTACGTTTCCACATTTGGTTTAAAAGATATAATTTAATTTCCAAATCGCTCTAAAGAGTATATTTAGTCGTCACATTCAATTTTTGTATGTAGTAATAGTTATAAAAAAGATGGCGGCAGAGAAGAAATTGTTCAATTATACATATATCCTATTTTAAAACTGTAGATCTCTTATACAAAGCCCCAGCATTTGTATGAAAGTTAATATTGTTTGTCATTATATTATCTATTGATGTCGTGTCAATTAATAAGTCTTGCATTAAATGGAAAAAAATTGTTTATTGAAAGTGTTTGTACTTTACTATAAATGATAATAGTAAACCTTAAGCATAAATTCAGATTTCTAGTTTTAAAGAATATTGATTTTGGAAATTCTATGTTAATCTGTTAATACTTTAATTAACATAACGAAAATAACCCTTATAACTAAGGTCGCGAAAATCGTTAGAAAAAAGGTTATAAAATCGTTTAATAATCGTTAGAAAAAATGATCAAATCGTTAGAAAAATCGTTTGAAAAAAGTTATCAAAACAGAATTATTTTCTTACTCTGGTGTAGGGTTTCAATTTAAAAATTTTCAAAATTCTGGAATATGTAAATTTTTTTTGATTTTCTTATTTATAAATTTTTTTAGAAAAAGGTTTTTTATATAATTTTTTTTGAATTAACCTCAAAAATACGCCCCCTACAAAAACTTGTCGGATTTAAAAGACAATTTATTTATTTTTTATCATTAAATGACAAATTTTCATTAAAATTACAATCGTTTAAAACAAAATAAAATAAAATCGTTAGAAACGAAAATTAAATTCAGCTTTTTTAAGTTATAATAGTTATAAATCATCTATATTTTTTATTCCCGTACATTTTTGAATCGTATTAAAGAATCGTTAATTAACGATTTTCGCGGCCCTACTTATAACCTTATTAATTGAAAAATGGTCAACAGACAGACGGACAAACATGTCAAATTCAATAGCTCTTTTAGAAAAAGTTAGCTAAAATTTTCTACATTAACATAATTAATGTTAGCCTTTAATCAACAATGAATTTTTAAAATAATAACATTTTGCTAACAATGGATTTATTCATTTAACTTCTATCTAAATAGCAATTTTAAACACAACACGTACGAACAAGCAGACATTGTCAAATCCATAATCTGGCCATTTCATAAAAAGTGCGATAAAAAATAATTTCATCATTAATAATTATAAATCGTAGCAAATAAAGTGAAAATTTAATCTTTAGATTGTTAGATACCAATATTATAGTTATACCAAACAATTTTTTAATCAAAAATCTATATATTATTATATTGAAATAAAAAATTAAAATAATCGAAATTTAGTGGCTAAAACAGTTCACAATTAAATATTGAATCTTATGGTAATCTAAACAAACTTAAGAAATTTTATAATAAATATATTTTTACTATTTTAATATTAATCATAAATAATCATATGTTTTATATGTTAAAAATGTATGGAATAATTAAGTAAACTTGAATCAAAATTGTCTAAAAATTATAAATCTACTGATAAATTATTCATTTAATTAATTTAATGAATATAATGATTCAATATTATTAATTTTTTTGAAAGCAAATATTTTTTTGATGATAAAAATATAAACTAAAATAAATATTCATAACTAATAAAATTAATCGAGGAATGGAATATGTTTAATATATAAGCAAATTTAAATGTTGCCATGACTTCCAACGTTATTATAATAAACGAACAAATAATTCCAATTAACCATAAATAATAAACACCTTTTAAACAACTCATATCGAGTTCAATATAAGAATAATTATCCATCCATTTATTATTCCGTTCATCTATTGGACCGCAAGTTCCAGTCTTTATCAGCCAATGATTATAAATACCACTTTCCGAAAGTCGAGAAATTCTATAACAAATATTTGTAATATTAAACTAGTGTTGATTAATTTTAATATATTAGTTTTTCTTTTCTTTTACTTTTTCTTTTCTTTTAATATTAAATTTATTTTTAACATTCTTTTACTTTTAAAAATATATTAATTTTTCTTTTCTTTTGACATATATTTTAATTTTACTTTTTTAACATTTACTTCAAGTAAAATAAAAAGTAAAAAAATCATAACTTTTAATTTTACTTTAAAATGTAAATACAACACTATAATAAAATATACATTAAATACAATTATGATTAATCACTATTTAAAAATTAATATATATGTAATCAGAATAAAGTTTAGAACTTTACATATTATTGAAATGTGGCATTAAATGTTTGCTATGATATGACAAAGAAATGCCATAAAAAGTTTTCATTATTCCTTCAGAAGATAAATATAACTGTTTATCCAATGATTTCATCCATTCTTGACTGCTATATAACAATTCAGAAAAGTATAGATTTTTTTGAATAATTAATATATAATTTCCAGTTTTTAGTTTGTCGACAACTTGTTGTGTTAATCTTGGATTTGGATTTATCGATATTAATCGTTTTCTGAAATCGTTTTCCATAATATTATTATATTTACATTTATATAAGTAAGTTTCAAAAATAGAATGTTTATATGTGTAAAGACTTATATGCTTTCTATAATAAAGTTGTTCAAACGTATCGATATTATTTGTTGTTGATTTCATAAAAAAATTCAGTAAAACTCCTGAAAAGCTGAATAGTAATACAGTGCACGACAAAAACCAAACCGATAGAATAATTCTATTTGGCAATGATTTTATTGCATTTCGGTATTGAATAGACGATAATGAATCGGAAAATAGTACAGAAGTATAACTCCATAAAATTGTTAAACATTTTAATTTTGTATTTCTTTCGCCAAAAATACTTTCCAATAAAGAAATTAATAGCAAAACTATTGCTAGTAATAACCAAATACTTAAATCAAAACTGAGAAAATAAGTAAAAATCTTCTTTATTTCTGGTTGTGTTGATGACAGTATATGAATAGCACTTTCCTGGTCTCTGACACGCGTCACTCTACCAATAGTGTTGTATTGAGAAATTAAAGCATACGGACACAGATGAACATCAAATTGTTTATTGCGTTCTAACGCTAAAACATCTTCGTATGAACCAATTTTTTTATTTAAAACTGAAATACTTTAATATAATAAATTAATTGTCAGTATTATACCCGATCGGATTAATTTCGCTGAAGATTTTTAGATAATTTTACTAATGTTTGGAATAATAGAGAAAAATTTAAAAATAAGCTTAAAAGCCATTATTATTTATATTTCAATTATTATAAACTTTTGGTTTCATATATTTAGGCTAAAAAGTGCACATAATAACTGAGAGGTGTAAGAAAAATCAGAGAATGTCTTTTAATCTGAATTCTAATAAAAATTTTACTTTATTAGTCCAAACATTAGTAAAATTATCTAAAAATGTGCATCAAAATTCATCCGATCGGTATAAATCAAATAATTATCTTAATAATCAAAATATTGAATTATTAGTAAAATTTAATAAAACATTTTCATACCTGTAACCATACATTCTAGATATTCAACGGTTAGTTTTATTAATAATCCGCAAATTTTTTTGTTTGAATTTAAAAGATATGGTACCATATAATATGGTAAAACACGGATTATTTTATTTGAATTGTTACTAATGCTAAAATTATTTATGACCTCACTATTATCTGTTAAATCAAAGCAAAAGTTCTTTTCCATATTTATATTACAATTATAAAGTGTTATCGATAAAAATTTATTTGAAAAGTTTGTACTTAATAGAAAATATAACTTTTAAATTTTTCTTATATTTATTTAACACTCATAGCAAAATATAGGCAAAATCTGCGGTATATATACATTTTTCTATTTGTCTCGATAGCAATTTTGTTATAACATTATATAAAAAATTGTGAAATAGAGTTGACAAAAACATAATAATATATAATAATGAATGGATATTCACATTAACATTAATATTTAAAAAGTGGTAGAATATTAAAATCATTAAAAGAAAAATATATTAATATGACGTTATATTATTTTTTATTGTTTTCTAAAGGTAATGAATTATATTCTTTTGTATAGTATGATAAAATTACATTATTCGGTCATGAAAAATACTAAAATTTTGAATATTTTCAAGTTTTATGTTATCGAAAGTAGAAAACCATAACTAGTGAAAACAAACAGTTACATTAGGAATCTTACATATAGGATTGATATGATATTCATAAACATATATATTATTATGAACACACTTAATCGTTCACTCAGGTCTATATGAAACGTGTACAATTTCATGTGTTCAAACATTACATTTTGATCTAAATATTGGTTCATTTTTATATAGATTAACGAAAGATCGTAAAGATTTTTGATCTCTAGTTGAATCACACATTTTTAATTTAACTTTAATAATAAAATTAAATATAATAATTTTATATAAATTTATTATTCTAATCCAAAACTTTTCTTTAAGTAAAAGCTTAAAGAAGAATAAATTTATTTTGAAAAAAACTGTTTATTAAATATCTGAAATTTATTTGATTTTAATTTATTAAAATTATTTATATTATTTTACATCTTAGTTTTATTATTCATATTTTAATTTACTTTGTTTTGTAGTTTTCAGGTATGGCGATCAACAACTTGAAGTAATTCAAATTATCAATCAACACCTGGAACTCCACGGTGTTGTTTTATAACAAAATCAAAATTATTTTAACAAAAATCAAAAATTGATAAATAAAATTCGTAATTTTAAGATAAAAATAAATTTATTAGAACAACGAAATAAAATTCTTTATAAAAAACCTGCAAAACTTAAACAAAAGTAAAGGAAAAGGAAAGAAAGAAGGTAGCCTTAGATTTAATTCAACGACTTTAATTGTATTAAAAATTTATATTTTTTATTAAATATTTTAATTATTTTCAAAAAGCTCAAGAACAAAATTTTCAATACAACATATGAATGCTATTTTTAGTTCTATTTTGGTCATTTTAAAGCAATTTATAGCTATATTTATATTGACTATAAATGTATTTATGTTAAACTGTAGTAATAAAAGATTACAACAATATTTTTAATGCACCAAATAGTATGATGTATGCGACAGGTTTTGTTTGTCGATTGACATTTTATTTAACTGTTGTTATTGAAGGTTGGTCTTGGGGTTTTGTGGTCGAAGTCAGGGTCAGGGTTGGGGTTGGGGTTGGGGTTGGGGTTGGGGTTGGGGTTGGGGTTGGGGTTAGGGTTGGGGTTGTTGTTGGGGTCAGGGTCAGGGTCAAGGTCAGGGTCAGGGTCAGGGTCAGGGTCAGGGTCAAGGGTAGGTCTGGTCAGGGTGGGTTGTGGTCGGGTCGTGATGGGTTGTGGTGGGTCGTGTTAATTAATTTCAGGTCGTTTTGGGTCGGGTATGGTCTGGATAATGTCTGTGGTAGATCTGGTAGTTGTGGGTCGTTGGTGGGTCGTGGTAGGTTGGGGTTAGTTGAGGCCGGGTCGTGTTTGGTAAAGGTGGGTCGACGTCGGGGTCAGTGTAAGGAGGGTTGAGGTCCGAAAAAGTTTAGATTGGGGTTAGGATAGTGTCCGTGAGGGTTGGTGTGGGGTCAGGTTTGTACGGGGTGTATCAATTTTCCGTCTGGGTACGCCAGAGACGAGGTTATGTCGGAGTCGGTGTATATCGGAGTCGGGGTATGTCGGAGTCTGGCGTTTGTCGTAGTCGGGTCGGGGCGCGTCAGGGCGCGTCAGGGGTGTTTTGGGGTACATAAGGGTCAGATCAGGGTGGGTCGTTATCGTGTCGGGATCGGGTCGGGGTTATAACGTGGTCGTATCGCGGTTGAATCATGGTCGTTATTGTTGTTTTTACAATATTTATTATTCATGAATTATTATTACTGATATGCGCCAAACACTGAACTCACGCTTAAATTCTCGAGTATTAGTTAATTGTTATTTTATTCCCTATTAATCACATATTTAATTTGTTAGTAATAATTACAAGTAAAGTTTTCAAGTTTAAACCCTTAATATGTTATCACATTTGAATACGTTTTAATAGAATAACTTTCAATTAACAAATATTCAGTCTTGTTTTGCTATTAAGACTGTTAAGTAGCAAACTGATTTCGTTCACTAATTGTATTCACTATAATAAGATTTATCATAATTTAAGAGTTAAGTCGTAATAATCATTAGTTGTTAGAGAATGTCTTCTTAATAGTTGTTTTGACTAAAAAATAAATTATTTTAAAAATTATATATTCAAAATAAATAGAAGACAAAATTATAAAAAGAATGAAATTTATTAATTTTGTAATATTTATAAAATCTTTATTTGAAAATAAATTTATATGTCCATTCGCTTTTGACTTGGAATTTACATAGTTACAAATCATTTACGTTTTTTATAGACGTATAGAGGAATAATTTTATATAAAAGAGATTAATAAAATATTTTTAAAAATTTTTAACAGTATTCACATTATTTAGAAATTTTATAATAAAAGTTATTCACAAATTTTGCGAAGTAAAATTCTCATTATAAGATAGTTTTTATCTTAAAAAACCTATGAAGAAAACATTCTCTAACTACTATCATTAATCGCTATACAAGCGATCATCAAATTTAGTAATCCTTAGGTTTATTTGAACACGATTTAAAGCGATTTTAGGCGAAACACGATTCACATGTGTATTGGTCACACCAGCTATCACTTTGTATGCACACACGAACGGCATACATCATTACTACACTAAAACTCTTAAATATTTTATCAAATAGATTGTATTGTTTATATATAACGAAATAATTACGGACATAAATTGTATATTTAAAACTTTTATTTATTTTTAATTTATATGAAAGATCTTAACAAAATGATTAATATTAATAATTAGAGCCACAAAATGATAGCATTTGCTACTTTTTTATTTCATAAGCTATAACTCTGTATGTTTGTATGCACACGATTGACATAGAATGGAGTCGTTTAAACTCAATTTATTATTGCTATTTTTTATGAATAATGCTATAATTGCTATAATAGCTATAATAATTATTTAAATGCAATTTTCCCAAAAATTTATAGCTTAAATCAGATGATTTTTGCGAACCCCATAAAAATTATTTAAAAATTATCAAGGAAATTTCATCAACAAAAAATTTATTTTAAAAAATTTTCAAATTTCTTTTTAAATAATAGAAAATTTTAAATTTTCATTGATTTATAGGAAATTCTTATTTAAAATAAATGCTATTTTTAATGCTATTTTGGTCAACTTTTATAGCTATTTTTAGCGCTAATTCGATATGTAATAAATGCTATTATTTTGATGCTCTATTAATAATCCTATTTTAAACCTTTTGTGAATCAATTTTTTTTGCCTAACTTTTATATTCTATAAATACTATTATTTTAGTTTATAAATTTATTTTAGAAATATGTTTTATGATGTTTTTATACGTGAATGAATATTTACTAATTAAGACTATTCTAAACAAAAAGATAACAATAAATTCCATAGGGCTTCGAACAAATAAGATATTCGAATATTCCATCAATAAAAATAATTTCATATGGAATTAAATATAGTCAAGAAAACAGATAGATTAATATTAATATTTAATGTAATATTACAACATAAAAAAGCTAAAATTGATTTTAACATAGTCTGTGTTTTATTAACACTAAAAAACTCCGTTTTCATGAACTATAAAAACAATAACACAAAAAATAAAACTATATCAATATATAATAAATTATTTGAAGATTTTTTTAATATTGTCACCACTATTTAAATATTAATGCTAATGTATTTGTATTTTGGGATCAACTATGGATGACATTCATAATACATAGAATTTATTTTATTACAAAAGACTTACTTTTAATATAAATAGTTTTCGTTATTCTCGTTTATTTTTAATATTCCTATTGTGACTGAAAATTTAACAATGTTTAATTGGGCAACAAATATTTGACATATAGATTTTCCATTAACAGATCTTCATAGAAATATGGAAAAATACTTTTGTTATGATTTAATTGGTAATAATGTGGTTATCAAAAATCAAACCATTAATTATAATCCAAAAAATGTTATACGAATTTTACCATATTATTTAATACCATTTCTTGTAAATTTTAATGAAAAAATTTGCGGATTATTAATAAAACTAACCGTTGAAATATCTATAAGGAATGGTTACAGGTATAAACATTTATTTTTCATTTTTAAAAATCAATCAGTATTTTAAGAATCAAGATATTTAACAATTAATGTATTTTATTGATAATGATGAGAGAAAGCTCAATTTTGCTGAGTTGAGCTTGAAACTCTTGAGCTTTAGCTTCAAAAATATTTCACACTAAAGCTTTAGCTTAATAATTTTTCCGAACACCTGAGTTTATAGTTGAGCTTACAAGAAAAAATAATTTTTTAAAATAAAATATAATAAATAACTAATAATTAAATTTTATTTATATTAACTAAAATATTGACTTGTGTGATATTGATTGTTATATTGTATACAAATATTAAAATATTTTGTTAGTCTAAGCTATATTTAGATAACATTTGATACATTTTATGTAATCTTTTGTTCATTAAAGATTTTTCAAGCTCATTGGTCTATAGCTTAAGTTTATAATTCTAAGCTGAAAAGACTCAGAGCTTTAAGGCTTAGATTTACAGTTAATCTATAATATGAGTTTGAATTGAGCTTGAGCTAACTTTAGGCTAACTTGTCTGAGCTTGAATTTACTCTCATTATTATTATTAAAGTATTTCAGTTTTAAATCACACAATTGGTTCATACGAGGATGTATTAGCATTAGAAAATAAGAAACAATTCGATGTTCATCTGTGTCCGTATGGGTTAATATCGAGATACACAGCTATTGGTAGAGTGACGCGTGTATTAGAACAAGAAAGTGGGTGTCATATACTGTCGTCATCGCAATCATCAATTAAATCAAATTTTACTTATTTTCTCGCTTTTGATTTAAGCATTTGGCTATTACTTGCGATTGTTTTGATAATAATTTCTCTGTTGGAAAATCTTTTAAGAGAACGTAAAGAAAATCTAAATTTTTTAACAATTTTATGGAGTTAT
>JAQGAW010001075.1:0-21752 GCA_034698025.1 Phthiracarus crinitus | reverse complement strand
TTATTAATTTTACAGTGAAATGCTAAAACTCAACAAGAAAACAGAAATAATTTCTGTATATTTTAATAATTGTAACAAACATTTTTTCTATATTCTTTCAGCATTGATTTTTCATTAATATTACCAATTTTCCTAAATATAAATTAAGTGAGTCTAGGCTGTAGGCTAAGGCTTGAGCATAAGCCTAAGCCTACGAAAAAATATTGGCTTTGTCTGTATTAGTGTTGAATAGTATTCCTGGAACGGAAATAGGAATAGAATAGAAATATACGAAAAATAACCTAAAGAATAGAATAAAAATAGAACAGAATAAAAATAGTATAGAAATATTCAAAAAATTTAGAATAGGAATAGGAAAGGAAATTTTAAATTTGAATTGTTTGTAATATTTGATAATATTTAAAGTAATTTCTTAAAATAATATTTATAAAACTTTCAAACTTAAATAAGTCATTTTAATTGATAATTTTGCTTTAATGATACACATTATTACCTTTAAATAATTTAAAATAAGAATAGAAATAGAATTCAAAAATTTACTTTAGGTATAGAATAGAAATAGAATAAAAATATAAAAATTTTATTGAGAATAGAATAGAAATTAAAAAGTTGGTATCTATACTGTACAACATTAGTCTGTATGCTGAGTTTAGGTTTGCCTAAAGCTTTCATCTCTATTGTAAACCAGTGACGTTTTCTAAAAATTCTGAATTTAGTGTAATCATACATCAATTATTGACATTTTGTGAAACGATAAATTAGCATTAGAATTAAAGCCATATATAATATATATTCTATTTATCGAAGGCCTCTCCTTAAGTTAAACAATTTTTTCGTCCCAACCATTATTCAATATATAGAGGTTTCACTGTATTTCATTGTGATGATGATTCTGTAGATGTATTTTAAAGGCTTATGACGAGTATATTAAATAGTTGAAAGTATTTTAATGAATCTTAACGATTCCGATTAACTGAATCTAAACGAGTACTATTTTTACGTTAGAGCGGTGCCAAAATTAACATCTCCGATGGCTCGTGTCCAGAACGTATCGTAACAGTGACAGGCTCTACAGAGGCTATTCTTAAAGCTTTCTCTCTCATTTCCCGTAAATTCGAAGAAGTAATTTACGCAATTTTTGTTTTACGCGTTATATCTACGGTTAAAGTTAACAATTCACTGTTTTTGTTACGTTATGTTTGATTAGGATGTCCAAAATAGTAGTACCCCAGGAACGACAATTCCCAAACCTCAAGTGACATTGAGGCTAATTGTTCCTGCAAGTCAATGTGGCTCATTAATTGGAAAAGGAGGCGCCAAGATTAAAGAAATTAGAGAGGTATATATAGTTCGATACATTACTCTATACGTTTGATACGCATTGAATTCATTGAATACGTTATACCGTATTGGTATTCTCGATCACTTAATTGATTAAATTCAGTCGATATTAAGTTTATAACACTATTCATTGATTCATTGTTCATTGTGATAGATAACTGGCGCTACCATACAAGTAGCGAGTGAAATGTTACCAAATTCAACTGAAAGGGCTGTGACAGTATCGGGAACATCAGAGTCTATTACAAAATGCATTTACCAGATATGTTGTGTCATGATGGAGGTAAACACGTTATTAATCGTTTACACTATCATTTATCACTACCAATAATGACAATTATTATTGTATTATCTCTACTTTGAGGAGTGCATCATCACTAACAAAAAATAATACATATTTTATTTTAAAATTTCTAATATCTTTTAGCAAAGCTATATCTATTTTACTGTTATTATTAGCGCACTGACGGTTAGCCATTGAAGTGGTTAATCATATAATAGATTGAAATTCAAGTCTCCATTAAATATCAAAATTAAACTAAATTTAGTAAATCTTTAAAATTTTCAGGCAATAACCTATGAATATTTTTTTATTGTTTTTTTTTGTTAGATTTGAAACATTATGAATCTAACGTGGTTTAGTAAATTATTAATTTGAGTTTGAAGTGTATATCATAAACAGGTATCATATACTTATCATCATTATCTATACTTGTTTACTCACCGTCAGTGAACATAATGAAACTAACGATTCGTAAGCTTATGTTTACCCTTCAACTGTGACAATAAATTTACTTCAAATTAGTAATACATATTCAAATAAAATCAAGAAATCGTTTAAACATGTATTGTTTTTGTAACGCTTTATTGATTACGCTGATAATTAATTATGATAAAGTTCAGTATAGTTTACTGAGTAAACAATTTAGCGATAATTATTTAAATTTGTTTTAGTTATTGGCTGAAAAAATATATATGAAAACTTTATTTTGTGGAAAGAGTATTACGTAGTAGTAAATGATGGGTATATGAACTACTAATAAATGATGTTAATATTTGAATTACAGTCGCCACCAAAAGGAGCGACAATCCCATACCGTCCTAAGCCAGCAATGCCTCCAGTGATATTTGCTGGCGGACAGGCATACACAATACAAGGACAATACGCAATCCCTCATCCGGATGTAAGTATTAAGTTTAGTGAAGTACTAGAATCCTTCGCTATTACCTAATCAATAATCTTTATTTATTGTATCGTTGAAAAGTGCTTCTGCAGTGCAATGCTTAACTATAAAGCAGTGCATGTTGTGATAGAGCTACAAATTATTTCGTTTTCCCTAATTATTTAAATATTTGAAAGATTAATTATTTGCCTTTAATTTTCTTTAATACACGTTTAAATATTCCTAATTAATAATAATAACTGACAATTGCACTTTTGTTTTTATTAATTGTTTTAATTTGTGATATGAAACGCTCTATAACATAAGTGAAGTACTCTACGAGCAAATAAAATTAGCACAATTCAGTTCCTTTACCCAACCAAATAACTGACAGGGTTTATGTGATCAACAGTGTCACGGCTTAGTGGAGTTTCCTGCATCGGGGCTGCAGATTGGAAACACTGCTTTTGTAAGTTTTATTTTAATATCAAACAAAGCTGTTTTATGTTTGTGTCTCTATATATCCATTTAATATCTCACTGTACAAATTAGTAATAAAAAACCAAAATAACAATTATGCACCTTATCGTGCAAAAACTTTCTTTCACCTGCTTTAACCTTCTCCAGCCTCCATTACCAGGTAAACTCCGCCGAACAATCAAATCTAAATGTTGATCAATTCCACACTTCCTTTTCATTTTCCTGCTTTTCATTTCGTTGTGTTTTGTGAATCTCTTCGTAAAACTATTGCATGCGTCTAACAATTTGCTGTGTCTTCCATTTTTTTATTAATAATACTTTGATCTATTTTAATACTTTATAATAATTTTTTGCTTTGTGCACGTTATCTAAATTGTTACCAATGCTTATTTCTTTTATTTAAGGATTATAAATATTTGGTAAGAAATATGGTTCCAAGTTTTAGCGCAAAACATTGCTGTAGATATTAATATTAATATACGCAAAAAAATATTTATGTTAGAAATGTAGTTATTATTTGACATTGTTATTTATTTTGCAAAAACAATGATGATTTATCTAAAAAATGCTACGCATTTAATAATACATGGATACCATTATTAATATATTAAATAATACTTGTAAAAAAAGTATTGAGTAATATATGCTATAATATAGTTTAATATGTTAAACATATTGTTTATTACTCATTGTTTATATCCTCTTTTTCCTTTCTTGATCTCTCCTCACCGAAATATCTGCTATTGTACGATCATATTATCATATCATATTCATATCAGCTCACGAAGTTGCATAGACTGGCGTTACAGCATGCCCCTCTCCTTCCTGGGCACAACGTTGGGACCCTCAATCCTCAAGGTATCCCTCGCTTGGTTGTTTCCATTCCTTTATTTTCATTTTTACAAATTTTCATAGAAACTCAAGTAGTATTTACCTTCACTCCGACTAATAAATAACTTTAATCACTTTAGTATATGATTAGTAACCATAAAAATCATGTTTTTAATAAAAACGCAGTATTTGTAGCATTTTCATGATTGCGCAGCAAATTCACGCTATTTTTGTTACACGAATTAATTGAAATTGATTAAAGTTTTGTCGGAGTGAAAATTAATTTATGACAATGTTTTAATTAACATTCGGTTGTATATATTGACAGCCCTGGCAACTTTGGCAGCAGCCAATAGTTTGGGCCAACACGGCGCAGCCACTGCTGCCTTGGCCTCCACAGCCACAGCTACCACCGAGATGAGTATACCCAATGATTTAATCGGGTGTATTATCGGGAAGGGTGGCGCTAAAATTAATGAAATTAGGTATTCAAACGCTTCTAATATAATATATCTTATTTATTGCTCGATATTAATGGTCTATGTTTTTGGTTGATTTATTAGGCAACTTTCTGGCGCCACCATAAAAATCTCAAACTCAGAAGAAGGTTCTAAGGATAGAGCAGTCGCCATTTCAGGAACACCTGAGTCTATAAACTTGGCGCAGTATTTAATCAATACAAGGTAAGCGATCGATACCGTACACAGAATACAGAATACACTATACGAGTACATACTTATATAAATGTGTAGCTGAGATAAACCTTTGAAATGCGCTTTACTCAGTATTTGTCGAGTCACGAAATTGCTAGAAACTACATAAATATAATAATCATATTTTGTTTTATATAACGTTATAGTCTAGAATTTTTTCGAAAATAAATAATTAGAGCTGCGTTGCCATGTTTGTAATTAAATATAAAAATGTCATACAAAAACCGCGTTTATTCTTGCGTTTGATATATAAATGTGCGCTAATATGGTGCAGTATACTTAAAAATGCATGGTATTGTTTATTAATTTATAAATGAGAACAAAAAATGTTGCATTTGGTCTTAAATTTTCATTACGACCAAATACCGGCTTAACTATCGACTAAATAATAAATTATTATTGTTTAACATACAATTTAAGTACACTGTATCATAGCTTATGGTTGTAGTGCTGCTGTTGCCGCAGCATTACCACGCAGTAACTCCTGGATCCGGATAACTGATGCAGCATTCAAGTGCATATAAGTTTTTTGATTTGGCATGCATTTTATATAGCATTTGAAAATAAATGGATATTTTTACAATTTTAAGTGAAATATGAAATAATTAGCTCAAATTTTATTGATCAATCAGTGTGAAAATGCTGATATAAAATTGGATTTTATATATTTGCGGCACGAAATTGTTTTTTTAAGAGTCGCAACTTGAAGCAGCTTTAGGTTTTGTGCGACTTTAATGGCCTGAAATTGAGGGAAAATTCAAAAGCTTTTTTTGTTTTTAAATTTCTTTATGACTTGTAAAAATAACTTTCATTGATATTTAAATGTGAAAACAATTTGATCTAAAACTTGAATTTAAATCTAATATCACTAATCTTTCTGAAAGAGTTGTTGTTTTAATGCATTTAATGGTATATAGAGTTTTTAGTGCATATTTGAAAGCATATTCATTATCTCCGGTTTTCCTGCATATTATCCGGATCCTAACAATTACACAATAAAGTACAATTAAGATTTTATAAACTCATCGTTGCTGCCTCGAAATGATGAAAAAACAAGACATTTTTCTCTAATAAAACCATTAACGATTAAGACAAAGAAAAACTTTGGCTTACGACCAATATTTTTAGGACGTTGTTGAGGTGTATGAGGAACAGCTTTCACTTATTGAAAACATCTGTATTTTTAAAATTATGTTTTTTGTTTTTTCGTTGTTTGAGCACATTTAAATTCTTAATTTTTGATTCTTCTGAATTACAACGTATTTTGAACAAAACTATTATTGATTTCTTTGAGAAACTTTGCCTGCAAATTCTAATTAATCTGTAATTATCAGTGGATAGAGAATAAAAAATCTAATTAAGTACCCCTGAACCCCAAGGCAAACGCAAAGATACGGTGAAATAAACTATCGAAGCGTCTCAAAGAAATCAAGAATAAAATTTGATTAAATAGCGTTGTAATGCAGAAGAATAATTAAGTAAGAATTTAAATCTGTATTTTAATTCTAATTTTCTTTTAACTCCAAACACGTCTCTCTATCTCTCAAAAAATAGTATCACTTATTATTCCCTTTCTTATTCTTTACCCAATCTAGCATGGAATTACACAAGAACCTGACCCTAGATCCATCCTTATCAGCAAATCCAAACAATTCAACATATACCCGCCTCACCTCGACCCCATTGGCAATTCCTTTGACTCAATTGGCTGCTGCTGCTGCTGCTGTCCCCGCATCAACCCTTTCTGGCACCCTTTTCGCGACTCACGACCTCAACAACGTCTTCGGATCTAGAAATATAAAATCATTGACAACCAAAATTCGAGCGACAGCAGCGACAACTGGAATCGTTGAGAATGGTAACAAAGCAAAGACTGATCGCAAGTTTGCTCCGTATTAAGTAAAACCATTATTTAAGATGTAAATATATAAATATATACCACTGATAGTCATGGTTGTTATGGTTGTTTTGGTGGCAATTCTATTATATTATGTATTACGTGTGATTAAAACCAAATTGACATTTTGGGACCCCTTTTTGCAAATATCAATACCCATAAAATTCCAAAGATAATGCGCTCCATATATGATACATATCTCTGATATTAAAAAACTTTATAAGTTTTTACTTAAGATGTAAAACGCATCCATGTATAGTACGCGCTCAAAATTAATTATAATGTCGTTGATTATGATATGGTCTGCTGAATCCTATAGCGCTGTGAACATCAAATAAGATTTAAGTTTAGATTCGACAGTTTTAAAGCATATTTCAAGTAATTTTAGTTAGAATGAAAGTTTTTTGATGAATTTCGAACAAAGCCATTCTTTTTAAACTCATTTTTATACCATTTTAGTCAAGATAAAGACGCATCAATATATATATAATATATATTATATGCGCATCCATTGATAAGGTATACCCGGAATTTAAATATACCTATAATTCATTTTTTCTTAAGATAATGCGCGCATTGTCTTCGCAATTTTAGGGGTATATATCTTAGAGTAATTGAGAAATTATGTGCAATTAAACCTTAAACGCATAATTTGTTAAGGAAAGCAAATAAGCAAATCGGATATATTTATTGTTGAAAGTGATTTTAAATGTATTTATTAGTATTATATGAAAAACAGTTTCAGTATATTAGTATACGTACAGTATGTGCTAAACTTTAAAAGGTATAATTTGTTATGATTATTATAGATTATATGATGAAAGATGTAACCATCTCTTGTATTTAAGATTTATATTAAGAATCGCGTAAAAAACTCGAGACACACTCATTCCGCAATATATATTTATGTGCGTTCTCTATAACATTGATGTCCTTTATATATATAGAATAAAGAGTAAACATTTTATTTCATGAAAAAGAGTCATTTCTTTATAATTGAATGCAATCCAATTTTAAAATATTATCATATTTCACAGAATATCCATATTTATTTGTATGACAAAAAATTGCTGCTAACAATGTAAAGAATAACGTGTTCGCAAAAAATTTTGCCATTACACTGGTTTATTGTTAGAAATATGTCTTTTATAGTGATCTCTGTATGTATACTTATTAACGAATAATGTTTGTTACGTACAGAGCGGATCATGTCATTTCGCTAAAGACTCAATTTATGTTTTCACTATAGCTTCTATCATTTAAAATTGCATGTTTTCTTTGTTCTCGTCGTTCGTATTCTTGTTAAACTTGTTTCCAAAAAAAAACTGTTCCACAGTTTCAATAAAGAAACTTTTTAATTTATCACATACATTAATCCCTTATTGCTTTCGGCTAAACTATGCTGTTTATGCAGTACTTTTTTTAAAAGCGTATATACGATTGCTTTGTGAATGGTTTTAACTCAATTTGAAAAAACTTTGAAAATAGAATTTTGAGTCTTAATAATGAATTGAAAAAATTCAGTATTGTTAAAAAATAGAGAGTTTAGTCTTAGTTTTAGTTTTAGTTATGTATTAGATTCTTGTTATTTTTTGTTTTGTTATATTTGATGGTAAATTCGATGACACTGAATGTGATTTGTTTCGAAACTAATAGTATTCATGTCTAATTCATTACAGCATACAGAATGCTCAACTTCCTCTTTTATGGAAGAGTATGCCTACATCTCCTTTAAAGTAATCCTCTATAACCCATGGTTATTGGTTTTATGCTAATGCGCTGCTCTAAACAAAATAGAAATTTAAATTCTTAACTGGTAAGTAACAAAAAATATTCTTTCTTTTTTTGTCTATTAATTAATTCAATGAATACTTTCTTTTCTTTTTTTTTATTTTATTTGAAATTAGTTTAACTACAGTTACACTATACTCACATTTAACAGTTTTGTCACACTCTTCAGTGGTGTTTTGGTTGTGGTTTTATTTTTTGTTTTGTTTTTATCGATAGATATATATATATATTAAGTGTTCTTAATTTATTTTCTCGCTGCTGTCAGATAGATATCATTTTTTATATTTATTTGATGTAATCTTAAGCTATAGAAACACCAACTCTTCACACAAATCGCTTATTATGTAAATATAAACTGTCTCTCGATCTAAACGTTTGATCCTTCAAAACACTTTCTATCCTTCACTACCACTACTACTCTTCATATTGTCGAGTCTACTTTGCAAATGCACCTTTCGGTTTATATAATGATTATTTTGTAATATATATTAAATATATACACATATATATTTACATTATGATATATATATATATGTGTGTGTGTGAAAAGCAGTGGACCACAACTTATGTGTGATCAATCAACTCAGAAAAATATATTGAAATGAAAATTCTCTCAACACATAACACATTACGGTTTTCATTGACAATTTAAAACACTGAAAAACAAACACATCATACATTTCCTTCAAATAATTTTCATTCTCATTAATTAATTATATATTATACTATATTATTATAGAAATTTTAGTGCAATATTTCAAAATACACAACACGTTATTGAGTTTTAAAAAATTGATTCTAAAATCATGGCAATATTTTAAGTGATTAGTGATTTTATATTTCATTGCTGAACAACAGACAGGGTTAGTAAAAAAAATAAATGTTAAACGTTATATACATTTAGGAATTATTAGGCAGTAGTTTTGCTATACACCAATATATCACTTTATTATTATGCGTACAATTATGTTAAAATTATTTTTGCTGAATGAAAATGGTAACCAAAAACAAAAATCGATAGCAATATGACTTAGTAATAACAGTTGTGGTTATGCCGATGATTTTATGATTATTTCAAAGTGTTAGGTGTTTTATTATCTATCGGTTGGACAGTTTAGTTCATATATAAATTACATATTAATATATATATATATAAACACACCTTATGCTAGTTATTAATAACGTGGTGTTATATTTTAAGTACAATTATATTGTTATTGATATATATATATAATATATATGTTTTTTGTGTTATAATTGAATCTCATATACGGATAGAATTTTTTCTATAAATTTAATATATTAAAGATTTTATTAATTTTTGTTAGTAATATTATTTACATTTGGTATTTGAATGTGCAATTTGTTCGTTGAATATTTTTTTGTTGAACTCTTTTATTAGTGTTATTGTAATGGTATATGAAAAATGATTTTTAATTATAATTATTATTAACTCATTTTAATTTTTATGATTAGTATTATTATTATTATAAAAAAAGAATTATTCAGATTTTTCAAGTTATAATTGAAGCCACAGAAACTAAATTGTGATAGAAATTAATATCAATTAAATGTGGATCATATCACCAAGAGATACATATCATGAAATGCATTGTTTGTTGTTTCGCGCAGCAAAGCTAACTAATTCGATATTACCCACCACTGAATTCATAGATAAGTTAATATTGCAGCTCTCAAATATAATCTAGTAATTTTATTTGTTTTTTTGCAAACGTTTCGTTGAATACTAAATTTTTCGCTAACCTTTTTATTGTCTCGGTTTGACTGAACAGATTTAGAGCTTTATTTTTAATCAACAAAATAATGAGTTATTTAACTTTGATAGTCAACGCTTTTAGTTTTTAGTTTTAGAATTTATTTTTAATCAAAATTTAAATGGTTGTCAATTAATCATAACAAATTTGTTTGATTTTGGAATTTCCTAAATTAAGGTTATGTTTGATCAGAAAATCTAATTTAATCAAAAAATAAAATAAAATAAAAGAGTAGTAATAATTATTTAAAGAGCTTCGCAACGGAATCTAATCATATGATATACGGAATAGGAATAGTTAGTGTATGTATACGATTAAAATTACACAATTTCATACATAATGACAAATATTTAAATGATTTCGTTTTATAAAGCGAATACATGTTCAGAATCGCAATGAACTACTTATTATGTATGTTAAGTACAAAATCATTCAATAATTATGAGTAATAAATAGAGGAATAGTTGATAGTCACGCATTCTAACACCCATTAAAACAGTACTCCTATTACAACGCTTTTTATTAAATACTTTGATAATAATAAAGCAAAAAATGAATATAACACAATAAACCCAATGAATTTAAACCTTTTTACTGTATGAACACTACGAACACACTCACACTCACATAACTATAACTCTTACGCTAAAACGTTAGGTAATACACATTTTAACGCTATTGCGCTCTCACAGCAGTATAGGAATGGAAGTGCAATGTAATCAATTTAATAATGACATTTTAATTTATCATTACTGGGAATGAACTCCATTTTTCGGTAAAAGTTGTAGCTTATATCAAAATTTTAGTAACATATATGTAAATGAAAAGTTTTCTATATAGCACTCACTGACCATCTTTGTCTTTCTATATATATCTTTATCGATCTGTTTTTCTCATACATTTTGTTATAATATATTATTCTGTGAATCTTATTTTACTTCTTTTTTTGCTACTACTACTACTAGCGTAGAATATATAGATGACAAAAAATAAAAAATTTTCAAGCATTAGATATATGGTTAGGAAACTAGAAATGAAATTTTAATTCAGGTATAAACTCATCACTTAGAGCTGCTTTTTGTTTGAGGACACTCTTTAACTATATATATATATAATGAAAGGTTTGCATCATATCATATCATGTCATAGCATATATGCTTATGTGATGAAACGTTTTCAGCGAAAAGTCTTCCAAACGATAGCTGTTTTCAGTTTTTTGTTGCTTTATATTAATAAATAAAACATAAATTATGCATAAGATTAAGATTAAATAACTGTCTCTCTTGGTGTTTATGACTAAATACATTTTACGAGCTTTATATTTATGTTTTAAATGAAAAAACAAAACAAATAAAACTGTAATACAATTTCCTTATTGAAAATTGTGTTAAGAAATTTCAAATGACAATCTTATTGTGTAATTGTTTGTACACACACTTGTATTACAGTTTATTCGGAGGAAAAAATGCTAAAATTGTGACCAACATATATGTGAAAACAATAATTATTATATTTCAATGTACATATTACGGACAAATCGATTGATGCTTTTTATTTATTTTTTAATATACTATTTTCCAAATAAAATTTATTTATTAATTGAAAAATCGAGACATAGATTGCAAAAACAAAAATCTGTTTTTTTAATTTCGCTAAATTTGACATTTGATTTAGTTATATGTAGTTAAACTCATTGACAGATTTTTTTGTCGTTCATTTTTTCCGCATGTAATTTGTAAAAATTTACTGAATTGTCAAATAGCATCGTAAAAACATTAAGATATTAAGTCTTCCAGAATATGTTTAACTTTACTCTTTTGACATTTTTTTCCTTATTCTCTAAAAATTTCTCGAGAACTTCAAAATTTCATGAATCAGTTAAAAGAAATAGTAAAAACTGTTTTAAACCGCTTTTAGTTCGAATGTCAAATAAATTTTGCGGAATAACTGTTGATTTGCATCACTTCATCACTGGAAGTTTATTTATTTTTCGGAACTAATCTTTTGTTAAAAATAAGTGCACATAATCTGTCTCTCAATGAGTTTGTCATATATAAACATTTCGTAAGACACTCTATAAATGTCTAAACACATTTTCAGACATGACAGACAAATAAACATATCAAAAATTGGTAAAATTCATTCGATTTTTTGTTCTCTTTCCGTATTTCTGTGTAAATACGACTTTCAAATAATAGATTAAATTATAGTATTTTGATGAATAAACATATCAAATATTTGTTAATATTTTAATTATAGTTTTTTTATTTCAACATTTGTTTAATTTTAATAAATAATTTAGTCTTAATTTTTTTGTTGTGTTGCATCAATCGTGTTCACCACACAAAAGCACACGCGATACTGAAAAATTGCAATTTACTGTATGTTTAGCTAGGATTTATAAGAGTGCCAATAAATAACTTAAGTGTCAATAATATCAATAATTATATCAAAAAATAAATAATAATATTCGAAAAATTTTTCAAGAATATTTTAAATAAATTAAAAAACACAAGTTGTTTATTTTTTTTCTAAAAAACAAATTTTCAAAATAAACAACTTTCTATGTATATTTTAATTTTGGACATAATATGCATTTAACACAATAATTAATTACAATTGTTATTCAATTTAATACTTACTCTTATTATTATATACTACTTATTATTATTATTATTATTCTTACTCTCAATGTCTTAACCTTATAACCAAAAAAAACTAAACGATCACTAATTTTAAAACAATTTTTTTTGTCGCACCTAAATATTAACTTTGTCTCAATTTTAGATAAAATAATAAAAAGTTTAATAATCCAATATGCAGTTATGGTATAATTATTACTGTTTCTGTAGTTTAATAATTCAAAAAAATTCAAAAATGCACTTCTAATGTACAGCTGTAATACTCAATTATGTGTTTATAGCCGTATAACAAGAAATTAATTCACAATTAAAAACCTGTTAAAAACAATTTTATGCTCACATTATTTAAATGAGGAATTATTACCATTTCAAAGTTGAACTATAAAACTATATATATATTTATTGTAGTTCTTATAATTAAACCATAAAACATTATAAATGGTGAGCGCTCACAATTTTCAAACAATATTCTAATAATTATTTTAATGGTTGTTAAAAAAACAAAAAAAATCATTTTTAAATAATAATCTTAAATAAAAAACAACGGATTTATAATATACATTATTATTATTATGTGATTATTATTATTATATATAATGATGAATGTAATTTAAAATGAAAAATTTTAGAAGTTAATACTGTTTTCTTAATTTGTAATAATTTGAAGCACATTATTATTCTGTAATTTTTGTTTAAACTTATCTGTATTAAAATTACGTCGCAGTTTAATATTTCTTATTATAAAATGTTTCTTGAATTTTATTAATTTTTATTTAATTAATTGTGTGTTCAACAATCAACTTCATATTACCTCTAATATCTTGAATTGATATGGTATTAGTTGCGATGGAGTGTCCAATTTATATCCTAATTGGGAAAAATCGAATCATGGCTTAAAATAGTGTTTGAAAATCTAGCTTTACTAACGTTACTGGAATTTGGAAATAGCAAACGGAATGAAAAAATGACCGTTTGTGGAATGTTTGCCATATTTTTCTGACTATCAAAAATACTTTCAAAAATATCAAAGTTTTTTAGCAAATAATTTACAAATTAAATTCATTTTATAAATAATAATAATCGAGATTTTTTTAGATAATCTGTATTATCTTATGTTCTGATTCGAAAGTACTTCCACTAAATTTCATTCTGATTCAGGCTCTGAATATTTTATAATATTATTAGTAAAACGTTAATGGAATCTGTTATATATTTTTATCCGTTAGTGTACTTCAATATTCTAATAAGTATATTCAATTAATAGTTTAAAAGAAAAGACGATTTGTAAACAGTTTTTGTCAATAACTTCAAATTAATTATAATTTTTTGCTCGGGTTTTAAAAATAATTAGAGATTATGGGTTTAAGTTGTGTGTCTGTCTGTCCGTATGTTCGCAGTTTTATTATAGTTGTATGAAGAGTAGCAGTGCTAACTTTGTTCATTAACTGTGTTAGTAATGGACTGACGACTGAAGCACACTTTATATATTGATGGCGAAAAACTTAATTTCATTGGCATTTTGATCGCACGTTTTCACTCGTTTATAGAGCACTACAGTGTTTACGGTTGTGTGGTCGAAATGTCGGCACACAATTCAATTCCCTATAGTCATGATTTCTAGTTAAGTAAGTATCTATGATATGGATCCGATTGCGTAAAAACTTTTGAACATAGATATACTGATCCGCGATAACACGTAAGAAATAATGAAACACTTACGTCACTGATGTTGACCTACACTGCAGAACAAATCCTCTCTCCTGTTGAGCTTATCAAACAAATCCTATCTAATATTTATGTATGAGATTTCGATTTTACAATCTACAAGTTATTCTCTAAAGTATTTTACAGTTCATTCGCGATTTTCTACATTTAATATTTTTAGCGTTAGCCTATTTTGTTAACATCTTACGACTTAAGCATGAGAAAAACTGAGCTCTCTGTGAATGTGTCGCTCTAGTTTTATTTTACCAAATATGGCAAATTTGGATTTTATTTAAACGTTTTTGCGTGACAACGAGAATTTTTTGTTTACTCATATTTACAGTAATTTTACGAAATGAATAAACTTAAAATAATTTTTTTAGACTCGATTCAACAACCAAAACTCAAAACTGCTTATTAAAATGCCAATTAAGAACATAAAGTTTCAACATTAAGCCAAATAAAATCTTGAAAAGCTATTTTGTAACATTCCAAACATTTTGTGTTTATTAAGCCGAAACTAGTCAAAGCTCGGCATATACTGTATGTCGTACACACTCCAACTCGTATCATAAACTGCTCATTAATATTAACTACAGGCAGTGCAACCAAATATAGTATAGTATTGTCAGCGGTCAATAATTCCATACGCGAAGATGTGTCTGGATCTGTAAAACATATGAATATACACTTATAAAATCTTCCTGACATAAGATGGAAGAATTCTATGTTACTGTGTTGTTAATTTGAAAACGATAATAAGGTGTTACACATTGACGTCACTACTAATGCAAAATTGATCCTCTCTTAGAGCCTTCTTTCAATATTATAATTGTAGTAAACAGTGGAAGCGAAACACTTTCTATCCCTAACTGTTAGTGATCTAATATTATGGAAAACCCGTTGTTAAACAACGAAATATAAACTATTTCGAACATGTATTTGGCTGAACGTATAAAAATGTGGTCCACTAACTCGCCAATGATTATGCGTTCATGCAATATCAATAAATACAATCGTAACTATTGAAGCGAATCAGTTCCTAAAACTGCAATTACGTTATTGCTTACCGTTAACTTACGAGTATCGCATAAGTATAGACAAATTCCGGCAATCCTTTCAATTTATGGTTCGCCATAATCATTAATTATTACAAATATTAGCGAATCACTGTTTACAATTTTAGATTTTAATATTTAAGTGTTTGTTTGTATTATTTAAAATGAGTTTTTCAATTGAAATCTCTTAATTTAAAATTGTCTTAATTAAAATTAAATGGAAAAATAAAATTCAAACTTTTAAATATATATTATTTCATTTTACTGAAAGCCATCGTGAATCAAATAATTTTTAAATCTGAATTATCAGCATCTACTTATGATATACATTCATGCCTTAGCATACCATAGCCTAAAGGAATGAGACTTTCTTTTCCACCATCATTTTATTTCGTTGCTATGGCTGTTAGGAAAGAACCGTTATTTTTTATTTTGTGTGCAATACTGTTACAATTAAGTTGGGAATATCTTTGAATTATATTTTATCGATTTATATGACAATTTTACAAAAAAATTGTCTTTTTTATTTATAGTGTGTTATGTATAAGACGAATAATATTAGGAAAATCAAAACTTTTCACTGGGCATTATTTTTCGAATCTTACTTTGTGTATGGAATATAAACTTGTTTTCATTTTTATTGTTTATAAATTATATTAATAGAATGACTTTTATTTACCTTCAATGTATTTTGTTCCGGTTTCTAGTAAAATATTTTATAGTGAAAATACGGATATTGGTATTTTAAGGAAAATTCTTGATTATTTGCTCAATAGTATTAGAATTTTGTAAAAAAAATGTTAATTGTGAAAATAATCTAAGTATTTCGGAATATTTTCAATGAGTTAGAAAATGACATAATAACATATGTATATTTGGAACTGGAGTACAAAATTAAAGAATTTGGTTTATCTCATTATATATATATTAATTTTGCGGAGTCAGTGCGAAAATTCGCAAATTTAACTTTAATTTTAAACATTTTTTGATTTGTTTCTTCTACGCTGTAATTAATGTATTTGGCATGGTTTGTTAGAAAACAATAAAAAAAATGGAATGCTGTTATTTGTATAATTTTTGCATATTGTAGTCAATTTCCCACTAAACTTCTAAACTTTTCGCTAAACCAAAAAAGTTTACAGCGAATCCCATTTGTTCCCAAAATAAGTCGCAGTAATTATATTATTCATTGTTCTCAATGCAGAACTTGCAGTGAACTTTAAATTTCGTTTTGTTTATAATGCCATAAATAAAAAAGTAGAAATAACGTTATATCTAGCCGTTAGATCTCAAATATTAAAAGCTTTTGCTAGTCTTAATAATAATAATGGGTAATGAAAAATAATGCATTACTAAAATGCGGAAAATAAGATAAAAATACACACTACTGCACCAAAAAAAGAATAAAAAATTCATTACAGTATAGCTTAGTTTGAGCAAAGAAATAAATGAATTCGTTAGTTGTTTTAGTGGTACTTAGGTATCACTAGTATTGTGGCAGAAATGGTAGAGAGGGGTAGGTTTTTATTAATAGTTTTAAGTAATCAAATTATTCTAATTTACAGTACAATGCTTTTGACTGAAAAGATTGCAATTTACGTTAAGATCATAAGATTAGCATTTTATCTTAAATAAGGTCGGAGTCTATAGGGGAAAGATCACGAAAATCTCAATTTTTAGGGGGGTGTGTAAACTCATCGGATATAAACTATTTTGAATTTTCAAAATTTTCAAAATTTTGGGTGTGGCTTAACTTCCCTAGATTTCTAGGAGGGTCAAGCACTTCGGGGTCAACCCTTGGCAAGCACTTGGGTATCTATAGTCTTAACATTTATGGATTTTATTATTTCACAGTTTTTTACAATGAAGTTTTATGCTGACATGAGTACCGTAATATTTTGGTGAAAAATGTTTAAATTGTTTAATGTTCCATTCTTTAAGGTCACTGTGTTTAGGTTAGGTTTGCTTTTTTATTAATACCGTATATTTTAAATTTTATGCTACTCTTCACATGTTACAACCATTATATACAAGAAGTATTAGAAATCTCTATTATATTTATCTCTATGGTATATTTTATATTCTATTTTCTAGAATATATTCGTAAATTATATGAATTACACAGAGTTAAACCTTTTTGTTAGTTAAACTCCAAATCTTCATATAAACAAATTAATATTTTTAAAATGCCTTAATAAACGATTTTTAAACTAGTGATTTTCAACATATTTTAGATAAAAGAGATCGCATAAAATTATATTCACTTAAATTGTTTGTCTGCCATACAATGCAATTATTTCGATTTAATTTTTATGCGAATTTAATTTATTGATAGTGTTTTCAGTTGAAAGTTCTGGTCAATAGTTTGTTGTTTGCGTATTCATTGCATTGCATTACATTTGGATGATGTGTTATTTTTAGACCACTTTGTTTGATAACTTTTCTGCAAATTTAGGTTTTTTTATAAATTCATTAACGATTTTATTGCAAAGAATTGCAAAGAGACAAACAACAGTTCAATGAATTAATGAATGTTTAGGAATTATTGATTAGTTTAAGAAATATATTTTTAAAAATCTCACACAATTATTCATATTTAGTTGGATATTGCAGTTTTGTATGGTTGTTTGGTGCTCTGCTTTACTGTGTAAACTTCGCTGAATGCTTTCACTAAACAGCAAGTATACTGATTTCAATACCTGTGAACAAATAAAATACAAATAACACAGTATTGCAGTGATGCACAGCAGCAGTATTGACGTCATTGTTCAATCACTACTGTCCAACATTATGACAATTGATTGAGCCATTCTTTAGTTACCGAACATACTATAAATACTACTTACGACGTTAGCCCATCTAAAAAATAACGTTTCGCTCTCTTAAAACTTACTAATCTTGGAATTTTAATGAAAGTAGAGAACGCTTTGTATTGCCTACTTATCAACAAAATGTCTTGATGTTAGTTAATAGCTTTCTATTCCATTGTAAGTAAAGGTAAACAATTTCATTATGCTATTTTCGGATATGTTTTTTCGGGGAGGCGTATAGACTGCGACAGTAGCTCTTATTATTATTATTATTATTATTATTATTATTATTCAAACCCAAATAATTTCTACTGATGTGCTGAATACTCGTACAGTATTAAGTAAATACTTATACCAATACTTCTGAATACGATATTTTGTTTGATATAAGTTAACGCCTAACCAACTCTTAGTTATCATCTATACATAGATACTTATGTCGAATCAATTCAAATTTATTGCAAAATGTTTCAAAGTTTAGGTTTTCGAAAATGCTGTAAATCATATATTAAATACATTACTGTAATACTCTTAGTTTACTTTAGTTCATGTGTTTTTAATGTTTAACAAAATTTGGTATTTTTCAATACATTAGTTTTAATAAAAATGAGTTTTCTATTCGCTTATAGTGGAGTGAAGTGGAAATAGACGTATGAAATGAAAACATAGGTTCACATTGATAGATACCTATTTCTGGTATCCGCGCTTATTCTATTAATTGAAAGAATAAATTAATTTCTGAGTGCAGTTGATTGGAATAAAAGATGAATGTATTGCTTCTCTATTCAATTCACGTCATAGGAATGTGCTGTACATAGAAAAATAAGGACGCATTGTCAATATCGCTAGTATTTACAATTGCTTCCAACACTCACTACGCTGAACACCCAGTTATCTATAGGAATACTATTCTTAACAATTGAAAGGCTATGTGTCGTTGCTTTAATCTTTATTAATGTTTTCTTATTTCAAAATAGTAATAATGCTTGGGTTTACACTTTACGATTTTGTTGTATACCGATTTATAACAAAACAGAATATTTGTTTACCAATGCCATGTTCTATTTACATACATATACAAACAATTTTTTATTCCTTTATCATAACCTAATATTACCGGATTGTTTTATTTACATTGTAAAATAAAACTCTAAACATATTAACCAATAAAATTTTAATATATAACTAGAAGAGGATTCAGACATATTCTTGATTGGGTATTGCTTTCCAACAAAAATTTAGAAAAAACAACACCTATTTAGTGTAACGGTACTGTAAACTATCTAGTTATTCTACTATTACCGGTACTGTGTGTGGTTTTGAAAATTATTTGTTTCTATAATTGAAAACAGTTGAAACTATTGTTATAACTATTCTATTCTTCTTATCTGATTTCAACAACCAAATTAGCAGTGGTTTATAAATAATATTTAGTTAATATAATAATTTTATAAATAGTTTATAAATAATTAGTTAATATTTTTGCAAATTGACGTTTTCTGAATTTTAAATTTTTTTTAAGTACCAGTACATGCTTACTCGTTAAGTAAATCAACATTATTTTAACACAGTTTAGTCCAGTAATCTATTTAATTAAATTAATAATACAATTTTATATTTATGTAATATATGATTTTCTTTTCAAATGTTTATTAATTCATTCCCAGATCTCTTTCGAGACATAAATTATAATTTTTATAAAAACATAAAGCTATTATATGACCATAAGGTATCAAAATATTTATTTTTTATGGTCTTATGCAATCAAAATTAATAAAGCATATTTTGATATCATTATTATTTGTTGATTATTCAAGAATCACAACTTCCATGCCTAATATTTCCAACCTTTCTCTTTCCTTTTTTACTTGTAAATATATATGTATTTATAAATTTTATAAACTTAGTAAATTTGCATAAAAACAAATTAAATACCATAAAAGTTATGATTTGACTGACCTGTCGCTTCGCTACAACTCACACAAATCTTTTCAGACAGCAAAATACTCCATAGATCTTGTTGTGTAGAAGTCAGAGTATATCAAAGAAATTGTTTAAGTCTTCTGCATTGTTGAGGTTATATCGGATTACTGTCTAAACAAAAACTTATGTCAGTACACAGAAATTTATTATTATGAACGAATTAAATACATAGTAGCATAGATGCGAAAATTCTGCCATTACTTCTTTGCTTCACTGCAGCCTATAATTCTTTGTTTGTTGATATAATACAGAAGAAATCTATCTGTGCTGAACACTATGTTAATCTTAGCGAATGTTTTCGATTATTAAAAATCTTTCAATTAAAAGCCGTAAATTCAATTTAAAGTTTCATTATAATAATGTTTCGTTAACTTTACTATTTGTGACATTATTTTAAATCCGAATTTTCTATCGTGTAAATAATAATTTGTCAGTGTTGTCAACATTACTTAAGTTTAGATAAACAAGATTTTTATTTCAAACAAATTAGTCGAATGTATTAATAGCATACGGATACGATTCTTCGAAAATTCTCATTAACTAAAAATACAAATTAAAATCAAAAACATAAAAACAAAATTCATTTGAAAAGAGTAAAATAAATTAGCAATAAATACATCAATAGTGAACTGTCCGTTAGATTTAATAGTAATGTTTTGTTTTGACCAATTTCTCCAAAAGTCAATATAGAAATTTTTTAATCAAATATTAAAGAATGATATTTAATTTTGACATCAGGTTTTAATTTTAAATTAAATTATAAATAAATTAAGTAAATAATTTTGTAAAACTTTTGATAAAAAAGCTATGATTCTTTTTACCCAATACCGGTATTTAGTAACTTATTTAATCGTTAATAGAGAATTTAACCTTTGTATTTGCAAGTAATTGAAAAATTGAAATGCATTTTAGCCAAATTTAATTTTTATTTAAACAATTTTTTAACCTTTATTTGGATTTTTTTGAAAATATTAAATAATTAAAAAATTATGCTTTATGTACATCATAGTTACACAAGGGGGTGCTAGCACAGGGTTGACCCCTCCTAGAAATTTGGAAAATCCGACCACCCCACCCAAAATTTGACAAATTCAAGGACGAAAAAAAATTGAAAATTTTGAATAATTTTTGGTCAAATGTTTAAAAATTGTGCATCAAAACCGATGAGTTTTTGTGACCCCTTTAAATTTTTGTCAATATTTAAAAAAATTATCGTTTAAGATCGTCGAGTTTTTCGAGGGGGTGTGGTTTAGGCTTTTATCTAGGAAAAAATTTGGAAAAATTTTTAAAAAAAAATTTTGGTCCGAAGGCCAAAAAAATTTGTCGTTTAAATCCGATGAGTTTTTGACCCCCTCTAAAAATTGAGATTTCCAAGATCTGACCCCCCTAGAGGTTCCTACCTTGTGTAACTATGATGTGCATAGAAGTTAGATTTTAAATTTAAATACGGTAAATGTGCTAAATTTTATATATTTTATGTTATTTACGTTTCGACAAATCACATACAGTATAATCGAGTTACTCTTATAATAAGGTAATAATTTCTGGACTCATTTAACCTCAT
>JAQGAW010001074.1:0-21752 GCA_034698025.1 Phthiracarus crinitus | reverse complement strand
CATGGATTAATCCATTGGTTTTTTAAATGGATTGGTTTGGTTCAAAATTTGAACAATTTTATGGTTTTTGATGGTTTGAGTTTTAACCAAAAACCAATGGAAAAACCAAAAGAAACCATTGGTTTTTTATTGGTTTTTATATTGAAAAAATGACGTAAAACAACATATTATATCATAGAATCGCACTTTAATTTTGTAAAACTTATAGACTGACCAGATTTTTTTACCAAAAATAAAATTTTTTAATTAAAAACTAGGTAAAATTAACAAAATATACCAAGGATTCATAGTTAAATCACTTTTTGAAAAATAAAATTTGGTAATAACATTTATTTTTAAATTAAAGGAAAATAAAAATTTTTTTATGGTTTTGTTGGTTTTATATGGTTTGGTTAAAATTAAAACCATTGTGTAAATTTGACACTATCTATACTTTGGAACGAATGTCACATTATAAAAATGAGACTTGTTTTCAAATAAGGGATATAAAACTCAAGCACATCTGAGTCCAAAATAGCGACAATAATTTATTATAGAGTTGAATCTGCAAATTGAACTCAATTTCGGTATTGTGAATATGCTGTCAATTGATAATCAAGACAAATGGCCGAACAAATCCACATCTGGATTAATTCTAATCTCTATGTTGCAAATGTGGTCTTTTATAATTCGATTAAAACCACAATTTAATTCAATACTGCAATATTATTTATAATTTGAAAAACCGTCTAATCTTAGAGACCATAATTTAAATGAAAAAATTTATAAAAATTAGTGATTTTAAAGTTATATTTAAATGTCAATATTGTGGGCTTAATTATGAAATGTTTCAAATTTGTTGCAAAACATATTAATTTAAATTTTTTTGTAAATTCTATTACAATCTTTTATGTGAAAATCATGTATTTTCAAAAAATTGATTTAAATTAAATTAATTTTGTTATCAATGTTAATATTTGGATATCAATTTTAATATTTATCATTTGACATAAACTTTATACTGTATAAAACTTGGAAACAATTTAACCCTTTCTTGAGAATAATATTCAATAGGAAATGGTTTTATTGCTAGAGAAGCTAATTGTGATTTCGGAAATTTTCGCACAGTTGTTGATTGATCTGAGAAAACATAAAACTGGGTAAAAATAAAGTGTTATAAAATTTGTGGTATGCAGAGTGCGGCGTAAATTGTGTACCGAATATCAATAGATTTTCGTTGAGTATTTCGACTCAATTGAATCCTTTACCTAAAGCATCATAAAAGCATGCTTTCAACACCTTTGCACAGGTGTGCATGCTTTCAATTGAAAAGTGTAATGTGCAACGATTGCAGTCTTACCAAATAACTAGTATACAAGCAAGTACTGTATACACTACACTCCCAATGAAAATCAAGAGTCAGTAAGTTAAACACCTGGAACTTAGTGGGACTTATTCACAATTTTTGTCACCAGTCCTTCAGAGCTGCCACTTTCGGCCTCTTCACGCTCGGCCTCTTTGCATAGTTAATTTAAATGCGTATTCCTACTCTAAAGCATTACGCTTTACATTCCCTCCAGTTTTTTTCTTTATGTGTATCGATGCAGAAAATTTGCGATCAAACGTTCAAAAGGTTCTCCAGCCTTACAAATCGTCGATCGGTTGCTACTTCTGCCATACCGTCTATTCCATTCTAAAGTATAGCAAATAACGTATGATACAAAAATGTATTTTAAATATCATTTCGTTACGAAAAAAATAAATTAAAAACCTCCACGTAATGTGAAATACAGTAATATCGCAGATTGACTGTTGAATACACAGAAATGTCGTTTACCATTCTTTAGTTAAACTTATGCAAGAAGTGGTGTCTTTTGGGAGATCAACTATTTATTCTTGCAAACAGGATTACAAACTTCTTTTTTACATTTTGGTAAACACTAAACTTAAAGTGCATTATGATCTCACTCTAAAAGGTAAAACTGCATAATAGAACTGAAGGTTCACTTTAAACCGTTTTTTTGTGAGTTCATAGTTAGCTTTATGATATACATTACATTCAGTCACTATTACTTTTCTATCATAATAAGAATGGGGATTAACTACTAACATCCAAACGGTCCCCTAAATCCGAATCGAACCTTAAACTTTGAATCTCTAGTTAAACTCGAGAGCGAGAGAGAGCGAGCGAGCGAGCGAGCGAGCGAGAGAGAGAGAGAGAGAGAGAGAGAGAGAGAGAGAGACTGCCATATGTTTTTTACTTTTTTACAATAATGGCTTTAAACAGTTACCGTCAACTCAAAATATTTTGCTTTTTAGAAACTACTGTATAAGAGAACTAAAAATTTTGTCAGAAGTATGCAAATGAATTCGACTGCTTCTAAATCGGCTTATGTGCATAAATATTGGATCATATTAACACTATTTTTTTCTTTTGTATAGTTTTGTTATTGTAGTTAAAATATATATTATGCTTTTGCTGCATCTTATCCAACCAGTATTGTTGCGACATTATTTAAAACACGAATGACACATATACTGTATACAGAGAACTCACTTTTTAATGGTTTAATGCAAAATTATATTACAAATATATTAGTTCTAGCAATCAGAACCGAAAAATATTGTATTCAACCAGAATCCAGCAAAAATATTGATGAACAACCAAACCGAACCGAAACCCAAACCGCGATAATTATTGTAACTTATAAAAGTAATAATGTTAAATAATAGAAATATCAAAAATTTATTGCAAAAATAATGGTATCTATTCATTATTAAAGCTCGAATTTAACCAAAAAAAATTAAATACATATTTGTTGCTTTTTACAAAAAAATATACTATTATTTCTTGTTTTAATAAAATAATAAGACATATTTAGTCATCTTATACAAAAAATAATATATATACAAAAAGAATTTATTGATAATTTGAGATTTTTAGAAATTTTGAGAATTTTTTTGAGAATAAATATAAATATGCTCTAATTTTGAAAATTTTCCGGTCTTTATTAATTATTTGAAACTATTTATAAATATATAATTAAGTTTTTGCACGTTTAATATATGCTTCTAAATTTATATTGATTGCAATACAATGATGGTCTAACAGGTTTGATTCGGGTTTAGCGCTAGAAAGTTTAATCAACCCGAACCGAACCGCGTGCTAGAAAAACGAAACCGAGACGAAACGATAATAAATACGTAAAGCAAAACCTAAAGGATAACTAACCAGATAACATCTTTTTTATTCTGTACTTCCAATTCCCTTTAATAATACTTTGGAAAAATCGATTGCGGGAATTGTCCGATTTTGCCAGAAATTGCCCACCGAATTTGATTATTACTGTTCTGAACAGCATTCCTCAATATGAGGTTTTTATAAACTGGCACCGAAATTTCTCGTCTGAATTATAAGTTTTTGATTGCACACAAACAATCTTTCCTAATAATGCTTTATAAAAAAATCGATGGAAATTTATTTTTCAGTATAAACTTAGAACATACAGACGGACAGACTGCGAGAAAGGGAACTAAAATTGTTGCTTTACTGTTAGTCAGGGCCAAAACTGACTGCTCTCGGTTTAAAAAGTTGTTTATTAACGTTCTCATTCAATGTAACAATCTTTTTGGGTAATATAAGAGAAGGCTCAATAGTAAGCGAGAATATAGTATTTTCCAGTGTTTGTATGGTGACAATGCTGATGCCATTTAGTGCCATTAGAGGCCATTTAGTGTGAACGCAGTCCATCTCCATAAAATTCATTGAACCGAACATTTAATGTCTCAAACACAACACGTTATTCTCGGGTTTTCTATCCGAAAAACTAAATCAAAGCGCGTCGCAATTCTTAACCTTTTATTGAAAGGTGTTTTTAACAGTGAAAGCCAGTTGAGCTCCAAACTCGAGGCATCATTCATTGGGAGAAACATATTTGAAGTTATATTCGCCATCAAAAACGGTTTCGGCTCATTGATTGCCAGTTATTATTGTACACATCCGACTCTATCACAATCGGCTAAAATATGGTCATATAAATCTTTCAATAATTAGATTCCATTTCAAAAGAGCGGTTAGTTTTGTATATAAAAAAAAGTTTTATACAATTTAAATAATTTTAATTTAAAGCGTAAGCTTTTTGTTTGGTTTGTTTTATTGTTTGAACGTTAAGCGAGATTCATTGATTAATTGATTGAATAAGCTTAAGTGAGAAGTAAAATACGATACATTAGTGGGTATTAACAAAATAGTATGTTTTGCTAAGTTAAATATGAATAGAAAAGGCAATAAACGCAGCAAAGCATAAGGAAAAGTTGCGGTTCGTTACTTCGTTACCGCATAGAGATTGTCGCTCTTGATTGCGCACCAAATTGACTTTTGATTGACGTCGTGGGGAAACAATAGCATTACATGTTTTACATTTACGCAACGTTTTGTTTTTATGTTAGAGAATCAGAAAGTGATTGCGCCTTACAGTTGCTTGCAATTACCAAAAAAAGGAAAGATATTGTGCTCCAGTTTTGAGCATAACACAGATGAACAGATGAAATATTTTTACAACTCATATATGAGTTGCATTTATAACAGTATGAAACGGATTACCAGTAGAAAAATAGAAAGTATTAAAAAAACTTTTTTTTAATGCTTTTATTAAATGTATTGTCAACTCTTGTTGTGTCACTTAGTTTGGATTAAATTAAAATGTGGATTGTGTTGAATGCGGTGTATGCGCAAACGGTTGACAGTACGTTCCAAAGAGAGTATCGTATTTCGCCAAATGATAGAAATTGTTATGAATTGAAAACATAATTTAATCTATTGTTGAGTGCGTATATATAAGTGTTGAATTGAAAGTTTAGAAGCAGGTGCCCCTGTTTTTAAAGTGACATTCAATCGTGATGAGAGGTCATCAAAGTTTGAAGTTTCACAATTTCTATGGCTATCCAGTAAAACAGCATTGAAATTCACGCGATCGTCTCAAACAATGATTACGATATTTTTGCACAGCAAAACCATTGAAGCCCATTATTCTTTCATTGTTTCGTTGAGAGCGTACAGCAGCACAACTTGCGCTAATGTGGACCAGAAGAGCGAAGAGGATATGATATTCTGTGAGGGATATTCAATTGATGCTCAAACTTCACTTTTTGATCAAAACATAACATGTTTCCCACAAAAATATGATTACTTTGCTCAAACTTTTGCGGTCAAAGTATACAAACCAAACATTTATGTCTCACCCAAGTTTTAGTTTATTTTTTATTTATTCTGATTCTTAGAACCAATCGTGAATTTTTGGATCACAGCGTTAATATACGAATAGATTTTAAAAGTAAAAATTTAGAAAATTTTTCTTAAATATAAATAAATTGATTATAATTAAAATAAACGTATTTAGTTTTAAATTTCATAACAACAAGTGTTTACACTTAATAATTTTTCTTAAATATTTTTCAAATTAGCTGCACTTTAATCAAAAAATAGAAACAAAGAAAATTATTTCTTGCAGTTACCAATAAATTATTCAATAAACTATTAAATTACAAGTGGATAACTCTCATGCATATGAAAATTTATCATTGATAACATAGGAAAAACTAAACGAAAATTTATTTATTTGAAATCTAAAAATAAACAAATGTAATATACAGTAATTTTCAAGATAATTAAACTATAGATACTATTATTGGTTTTATACAGATAAACATAAAAACACTTTAGAACAGTGAATGTGTGGGTAACTTGTAAAACAGATATTTGCGCCCAAACAGTGAAAAAAGAAAATAAAGTGTTTAGTAATAGCAGATTAAATATTCGGTACAGTCATACTACTCGTATATATATTTCCAATTTTGAATATGTAACAAATGTAAGGTGAATGTGATTGAGTGCGAGAGTAAGAGAGGGAGAGATAGAGAAAGAAAGAGAGAATGTGAGAGGGAATAGAAACTCTGCTGGCGATGCGATGCAACGCAACATCATGTGTAAAGCCATTTCCATTATACGATCCCATATTTTCGTTTTGCTAATATCATCATCATTACCATCGATAGGACATGCGATTCGTGAGTGCATCGAAACATTTATTTGAGTTAAGCTACAAATTGAGACCACAGAATGGGTATCATTATAAAACACAAACTCAAATCTCTCGAGTATTTTGTGTAATGAACAGAAGAGCGTAACTGTTCCATAGTATATACTGTATATATATATATTGATGTAAGCTTCGGAGGTAAATGTGATCATAACAAAAGGATCAAAATAGTAATAAAATTGGGGCTCGCATTCACTGTCCATGAACTGATCAAAATTGGGTAATCAAAGCCGAAATTGACAATTTGTTGGCTGTCATCGTAACAAACAAAAAAACTACAATGAAGTTCAATTTTTTTCTAAATCATCTAAAAGCTCTTTCATTGTTTTTTGTCGATAAGTTTTTTTCAAGTTAATGTTACTTTTGTATCATATTCAGCAACACTTCAATTGACTCTATTAAAGGTAACGAGAAAAACAAAAGATTAGCTTTTTTTGAATACAGCTGTAGCTTACGTGTCGTGTCAGTCAGCATACAATATGTTAACCAAACCAATGTTTGTTTAGGTTTAAATTATTAAAATTAAGAATAATTTATTTTCATTCTGTGTTGTTTCCAATTTTTCAAAATAAGCAAATTTTCCGAAGAAATAGAGGCAATTTTTAAAAAAGAGATTTATTTTGAACAAAAGCGTTATCACTTCACTTAAAAGTATTTGCAACAAAAAAAGTTGTGTTCAATACGTTAATGCATAAACAGAACAGTGTGAATCATTTTTGTAGAAAAAATAAAATCAAACGAATGGAAGGGTGAGAGTATCTGTCTCTGCGATAAAAAATGGACTCATGGCAACCCATTTGTAGGAACACAACAGATAAAAAGAGAGAAATTGAAATATAGTTAAGAAGTTAAGTGAATTTTCACTTTGGCTAAAAGGATTCAGTGGAGAAAAGTGTTCATCGATTCGATCGCTATTTACCCCTAGAATGCGAAACATGCAAAATATTATTCAAAAATAACTGTTTTTTAATGTAACGGATTTTATTCTACGAATATTTGAAAATCAGATTTCAACTCAAATCTAAATTAAATTACTTTTTGTCAGCAAATATGTTTATTGTTAATCACTTGGTTTCCCCATTTCAACATTAATTAATTTTTTAACTAAGAATATAAATATAAATAAGTTTTGGTAAACCAGAAACCATTGTAAACATATTACAGTTGCCGTTATATTGGCATGCATTGATAGAAACACGACAGTCATGTAATGTTGGGCAACGATAGTCAGCTAATATGGTTGCAAAGCCGCGTATTGCAGTCGATCATATCAATCATTGGTTGATTATGAACCAGAAATGGTGAGACGATGACCACAAATACTTGCAAAGACTTACATTTCTCAAAATAGAGGATTTTATGAAATGCGACAAAATTGTTGTGTGGCTTTGGAAAAAAGGATCAAATGGAGATGACGGAGGATTTAAGGGATGCTCAATGACTAATGATGGTGATCACTACGATCACTACGATCACTGCGATCACTTCCCAACTGCGAGCCTAAACGTGACACGCATCTCAATGCCAGATTTTTTGCCTCATCTAATACTTTTTCGATGAGATCATCTTCAAAATTAAGTTTTTGTTTTTTGTGGCATCACATAACTAATACACAACATTAAATAATTGTAATAAGAAATACAACTAACTTTGCTAAGAAAGTGTTTCTGTATATTATTACCAGAAAATAATACAGTCTCTCCTTCTCTCAGTCACTCTCACTTTTAAAGTTATCAAATCAAGTAAATAAAGTAATTATTTACTTATTGATAAATAACTTATTAGTTAAATTTAATTAGTTTACAAAATCCATTCAATAATAATTCAATGAAAAATTGTCGATTAGAAACGACGAAGAAATATCAAGTCTGAAAAAGCGAATGAAAGAAGAAAACACGTATAAATCAATGTCTAAATATTTAGAAGATTAATGCTAGTATTCTTGCTTAAGAAGCAAAAAGAGATACACGAACAGACACACCACTGCAGCAGTATTTGTCTAAATTTGTTGTCCCCTCAGGAATCGTTATGTTGATTTGAATTATTTTATTTCCATAAAAGTTAAAATATTACATCTATATATATATATATATATAGATGTATATTATATATCCTTACAGTTAACTAATTTGATTTTTTTAAAAATAAGCATTACAGTGAATACTCGACTAAACTTGTGTGTACTGTAGTGTAACTTCCATTAAAAGTTTTCATAATTCTAACGTAAGTTAGTAATATAGGTGAGAGTTTGCATTTCTGTTTTAATAATAAAAAAAAGATTAGCATATTCATCCATTCGCTGCGTTAACGTAAGTTAAGCTAATGATACTGGCTTTAGATGATAATAGCATTTTAGTTCTGAGAGCCTATACACTGTTAAAGAATATTTTTTAAATGTTGCGAAAAACATCGTTATTAGTAATATTGTACCTTACAGTTGGAATATGTAAAAGTCTTTTTTGAATTTTCATCCAGTAAATTCATAATACATTTGTGTGTTACGTTTAGAAAGAAGAGTAACATTGACATCCAGTAAAACTTTAGAACTGATATTAATATATAATTTTATACAAGCAATTAATAACGATTGAGTTTATCGCGGATATAATCAGGGTCTGGAAACCCTTTAGAAAAAATAGCGCACAATCTTTTATTGCCATTGAAAATAAAAAGGTACAAAATAGTTAGAAAAATTAGTTAGAAATCTTAGAATCAAAGTTAATTTAAAATTGAGAGAAACCTTAAAAATGATACCTTCATTAAAAACCTTTCTGTTATCACAAAAAATTATAATATGAAAATGTATATTAAAATTGATAGTTTTAGTTAATGTGAATTCCGAGTTAATTAATACACAATTATTATCAAACACCTTTAGAATATTTTACAATAATAAAATTTTTGTATATTATTGTTGTTTTTAGCTGAGTTTCTCATAGAGAAGTCGAGCTTATGGTATTGACCATTTCTGTCCGTCTGTCTGTATATGCGCAGCCTTTATATTAATAAATGGATTTTATCAGTTCTTTAAAATTAATAAAGGGATTTGATATATTTTCCAGTAATGACTTAAAGACTTGCCCAATTGTTTTTATAAGCTTGCATTAACCCAGTCGTTTTCAAACTTCTTTATTCTGCGACTCAAAATGTCGATCAAAAATCTTCTTCGACCCTTTATTTATTTGTTCAAAATACAATGAGTAATTATGTTCTTTTATTATGTTATGTAATTATTGGTATTTATTGAAAAATTAAATCGTATCGTTAATTTACGATTTTCCAGATCCTGTATATAAATAATAGTAAATTTTATAATGTTTTCAAAATTTTTTTAGTAAAGTGTGGCTTTTTTATTTTGATAACGTGACGTCAAATTTATATATGTAAATGAGTATGAAAAATGACGTCACGTCATCAAAAATAAAAACCACACTTTAAGACGTTTGATTGATATTTATCTCCATCTAACTATCAAATTTATCGACACCAGAGAGGAAGAGAGAGGAGAGGAGAGGAGAGGGAGGGAGAGAGGGAGAGAGAGAGAGAGAGAGAGAGAGAGAGAGAGAGAGAGAGAGAGAGAAATAGAGAGAGAGAAGTGGAGGAGTGGGAGAGATGGTCACAATTTATAGTAAGCTAACATTACATTCATGATAATAGCTAATATAAAGTTAGAAATGTTTCGTTTAGGTTACGTGAGCTCTTTGATGCTTCACATATAATAGTGTGCTCGTCATTGAAATGATCGTGTGTTATGTCTTAACATAAACTTCTTACTCCACTAACGCATTCACAAAGTACTGTGATTTCGTAGTCAACTTAACTTTATTCTTGTTATTTGGTTATGTTAAGAGTTTCTCTACCAATAATGTCCATCTGTTTAACCATTTCGATGATCAACTTGTCGACGCTTAACAACACAATTCAAGTGTAAATACTGACTGCTCTCGATTTAAAATATGTTATTTATTATTTATTTTACGTTCTAATTTATTTTAACCATTTTTATCAAATCATACGAAACTAATTAACATTTTTTTGCATTATTTCTAATTAATTTTGTTTATAATTAAGTCTTAACTTCTGAAGAGAAATTTGAATTTTTAAAATCAAATCAAAATAAAGAAATAAATATATCGAAATAAAGCAATGCATAGAATACATTGTACAGTACTATTCAAATCTAACCAATTATACTGTAATTACGACTTAAAATCTTTTATTTTCATTCTACTGTCGAAAAAATGCTATTTTAATTTATAACCATATCTTTTAATATTTAAATAAATTATTATTTAGCGTTTATTATAATCTCTGTTTATGTACTAAATGTTTATGATATATAATCTTATTTATCATTTATTCATTTATATGCGAATCACGAATCAAATCATCTCAAGTTAGAAAAACTTTTTTATTCCCGTTTGAAGTTATATTTATTTCATTTCGCTCGAGTTGTCACACTTCATACTTTGCAATTTCGGTTTCCAAACTGTATATATATATAGATATATATGACGCATATATAAAGTAATTCTCAAAGTTTTGATTTTAGTTGTGGCTTTTCGACTGACCCTATGGTTGATCAGAGTAGTCACCATCAAATATATACACTCGAACACACACACACACACACCTAAACGCGTATATGCGGCACACATACATACATACATACATACGCTTACATACAGTCACTCTGTCACACACCAAATCGCAGTTTTTCCTAGTTTTCCATTTCTCACAAAGTGTGTCGAACTGGAAAAATCGTAATAAGTGTCGCATTGGCAGTTGTGCACAGTTTGGACAGCGATTGATGGGTCTCGCATGATGGCCACACGCCTCACTTAACTCCATATCACCAATATATAGTTATATAGTTATAGTTGCTATTCTAACCGTGCACTAGTTATCCCGCAAATTCAACTCACTTATTGTCAAATAAATATTACTATAACTTATTATATCACTCTTCACTATTATAATCACACCAATATTAGTGATTAATTTTTCTGCCATATTATAATCAAAATCATTGTTTTAGAATACAATAAACAATGAATGAACTCATTTAATATAAATATGAATACGTTTTAAATTTCAATTATTTAATTTTAAAATCGAATTTCAATTTTACTTGGGATCGATTAGATTTGATTTGGTACGCTTTAAAGTTTTTATAACATTAACTCATAATTTTACTGAAAAATCAAGATACTGTAAAACCAGTGAAAAATTACTTTAAGTATATTTAACATGATTTTAATTAATATTTAAAGTATGATCTTTAAACCATAAACATTTTAAAATTTCAAAACACTATTTTGTTTTCTAATAGTAATGTAATATTGAATTGTAAAGTCATTTTACTTGTGAAAGTTTAAGTTACAAAAGATTCTTATTTCCATTTAGTTCATTAATTTTGGGAAAATAATGAATTTATGCAGTTTTTACTTTACTGTAACTACTTTTTTATTCTTAAAACTTACTAAACTTAAAGCATGTTTTGTATTGGATAGAGTAAGATATTATTTAATATAATTTTTTTTGTTTGTCTAATATTGAATTTGATTGGAATTCACTCACGAAGATATGACACAATATTATTAGTATGGGTGCATAAATTAGATTCTTGTTTTTGGTAGTTTAAAAATTAATGAGGCAGTCTGTTATTGCAGTTGAATATGTTCTATGTTCGCATTTACGGTATGCTCAAACTTTTACTTGCTTTCGAGTAGCGTTATGTTCACAATCCGACCGAATTGGCAATTCTTTAGTCGCGAAAGTGCGACAGATTGCACTTTAGAGCTTTATAAAGTGTGAAAATGAAACATGCCTTGCCTTTGCCACACTTACAAAATCCAATTTCTCACTCGTAAAAAATAACATCGACAATATAAGTTATAAGTTTATATTATACGAAGAATGAAACCAAACTTAGCCTTTATTGAAACTTGTGTTGCGATAAATTGAGTTCTACTTTCCTCTAGTCTCACTCACAAGTAAGGACAGTATGTTTAAGCAGTTTTTTCGCTATTATAAACCACAAAAAGGCATTAAATAAAGCAATTATTGATTTATTATACAATATGTTAACGTTTGCTCAAAAGTAAAATTTACATTAATTTTTCTTTAATTGTAATAATTTTTAGAAAACAGACACATTAATGTGAAAATATTTGTTATCTAATCAATACAAAATTTTGGTTTTAAAAAAAGAATTTTAAACATAATTCAAGAATAATAAATTAAATTGAATATTTCTGTGAAATTCAAGTCAAATATTTTTTTTTTATAAAAGTAACATACTATAAAATAAAAATATTGATGTATGCAAACGATGAGAGATTATATCGTATAAAGTTTTCATAACTACAGTATAAATTACTGAAAAAAATTCAAATTTATTTCAGAAAAATTAACAGTTATTAACAGAATTATATCACACATTAATTAAAAGAATCTCTAAGATTATTTTACAAAAGAGTAAAGAGAATTAAAAAAGTAAATGATTTGTTATTCATTTATGTTTATTTTCATAAATTGGTTTCTGATAACATTGATTTCAATGCAAGGGTAAACATAGTAAAAATAACAACAATATCTATTAGAAAAATCGATATTGGAATTCAAAGTTAGTCCACTGAGAATAAAGAGATAATGTAACAAATCCTAAGCCGGAATTTTCTTTTGGAAAGTTTTAAAATTTTTTCAATAACAACATATGAAAATACATACTCTAAAACATTTACTCAAAAGAACAAAAATTCTAAGTAAAATTTTTTTTTAGTACATAACCCGGTATTTTAGAAATAAATTGAGGCATTTATTCACGTGTCAGTATACAAAGTGAACTTAAGAGTTAATGCATAGCTTTTGTATTTGATGAGTTTTGTTGATTATCTACTTTGCTTACTGATCGCAATATGAGTTTTAGTAAGTGTGGGGATGAGTAAAAAACAGGAGAATATGTGATTCGAAAGACTTACATAAGTTAGTGGAGTGTGTGAGAGCACGTTATGCGAACTCAAAGTGATGTGTTTAGGCATTACAGTCATTTGCTTGACATTTATTTTTTTATTTTACGCCACGGAACGAGTTAGTGGAGTGGGAAATGCGTCATACTTTCAATGCAATGGTTCAATAAAGCAAAATTGATACCAAATGTGATACTGACGAGTTAAACCGTTTCGCAGAGATTGCAGAGGGTTTCCTAACGTTAATATTGAGATTTGTTTTATATTTCTAGATAACTTCACATTTTTTTTATATACACAATCACACGCACAGACAAAAAAAGGAGAACACGATAGGCTTTAATACTTTCATACACTATGTATGTGTGCGTGTATTGTCAATGATTGGTGTGCTATTTTCTAAGTGATGCAAAGTTTTTTAAAATAAAAAACTTTTAAACTGATGACAGCTCTCTTGGCAAATGTCATATGCATATGTAGTGCGAAACAAAGACAATACGCTGCCGTAAACTCTAAAATATTCTTCGATGCAGAAAAAAGTTGCAGTCTTGAAATGACAATTTAAAATTGAGAGTTTTAGCGATGAGATGAAAAAATATGCATTTCTAAAGTTTTTTTTCTGAACAATGGTGTGACACACGACAATGCAATGAGAGTTACGATAACTATAACAATAGGATCAGCTTTAATATTCTAACATTTATTGGTTTTGTTTGACACTTGCATTTGCATATTATTAACATAACTCTCGAATATATCACTCTATGGCTTATATACGAGACTCTAAATTTCAAATTGGAGAATGCATTGGTAACATATTCGCTAATTTGTACGTGTATTTATGCAACAAAAGTGAGTAAAACATATATAAGCGAAATTGTATATATCATACGCGAAGATGTTTCCAACTTTTGAATGCATCAATGAAGAGATTTTAGTTTAATAAAAAAGGGTAAACAGAAAAAAACGCACACATTCTGTTAACGTATTTTTGATCTGAAGAATTTATGCAAAACTCCTAAACCGTAAAAGAAAGAGCATTCGATATGAGTTTTACATTAGATATGCATGAATAGAAAATAATGTTTCATATATGCAAAAATAGCAATGCATTGAAGTACTCGTGAAGCAAAATATGATGAAAATGTTGGATAACTGCAAGTCTGAGCCTCTAATCAAAAAAGTATTGCTTATTACTAGCGCTAAATTCAAAAATATTAGCCACGGAACAGAAAATATAAGTGGAAACGATTAGCAACGATGTATGAAATATGCGTCAATGAGTTTTTTCACTTTATTGTCGATTTCTTTTGTGGGAATCACGGTATTAGGCAGTGTACAGAGTGTACAGTATTGGTTTTGAATAGAGAAAAGAGAGTAATATATATATACAATACAATATATATATATGTGATGAATTGGTCAACAGTTAGTTTTGTTATAATGTGTGCAACCCCTCAAGCATGTAATTAGCAGACAATTATTAGCAGCGAACCCCACTTTGCCACTTCGCCGGTGTGTCACTCAGCCGTAAATCGGCGAGAATTGCACCGTTTAAGGCCATCTGCACCAAAGCCACATTTTTAGACAAATGGTTTTCATTGCTCGATAATATTTGAAGAGCTTCCAAATCGAGTAACTAATGATTAGCATAACAATAGAGAAAACATGATGATTTTGCTGGAGAAAAACCACAGTCAAGTAATATATATAAAGTTGACTCTCTATTTATGGGAAGGAGTAAAACTAGACTGAGACTGCTAGACTGAGACTGTTAGTGGTAGTAGTGGTGGTAGTAGTAGTGGCAGTGGTAGTTGTTGTGAAAGAATAGTAGAGGAGGAACGAGAAAAACAAATGTTACGTTACAGTATAACCACGAAGTTATCACATACTTCTGTCCCTTGAGTTCGCCAGTCATTTCTAGTGACTGATCGATCATTTGGGATTTTAGTGAGACCAGCTGTTTCTATGTAATCATGCTGTAACTGTTAGGCCAAAGTAAACATGATAAACATATTCGAGTGATGTATCCCTTTCCATGTTGTTTAGTTGTTTCATTGTTTGTTATATTCATATACTTTGCCAATAATTGAAAACACACCTGGACTTGAAAAGTTACATTTTCGATGTATGCATGTATGTGTGTATGTGTCTCTGTATGCCTCACAGTCAGTGCGTGTGGTCTTCTGGTCTTCCACTTCTACTTCACCCTATTCTCTCATATCCCCATATTCTTCAGTTATCATGAGAGGAGACACTTCATCGTTTCACTGTCATCTATGAAACAGTTGTGAATGAAAGTCACTCAACACATGATCGTCATCCTATTCATAAAGAAAATATGCTGAAAAAAATAACCCCTACTGAGCTGTTGGGGAACTGTTTCCACTATCTCTTACTCTTCACTCTTCACTCTTCAATTGTTTGTCACTTTCGAAACCGATATTGTTTACAATGACACAATTCAATGCCATTTTACTTAACTAAAGAATTTCTTTTTACATATAACTTATTATATTGTATATAAGCTTATTTCGGTTACAGTAATGTAAGTGTATATCGCAATGAAATGTTTATGAAAAATGTTATTTATTCTTAGCCACTTTATTCCATTCATTTGATTCATAATATGGTATCTCATAATAGTTTTGAAGAGATATATAAAGTGACAATAAACTTATCCGCGCAATAATAGCAAAACTAAAGAAGTATATTGTCATGTTTAACACCTGCTGCTACTCTCTCCTCAACTTCAGGACATTTCGGTATTCGTATTCGCCTTTCTTTTCTCAAACAAACATACATACGCTCTACGCTTACCATACACTAGTGTATGCAGAAGTGAAGCGCAAAACAGAGACCAAAGCTTACGTTTACAATGTATTTAACTACGATTTTTATGGTGACAATCGTGAAAACATCTGTGGGGATAACGACACAAATTTTCGCGCACAGAAAACAATTTCAATGCTTATTTAAGTTGTTCTAGTTTTGTCTGCAACTCATCCATCATAAAACAGTATTCGATCCAATTACGCATTACTGCATTACTGTATTACTACGTTCATTGCGTTCACTCGCAAACATACGCCTCTAAACGGCTAAATCTCGATCACAAACATTATTAGCGATTTAAAGGATGCAAAGTTATCGGTTAAGGCAAACATTTTGTTTTTATTACTCACTAACTTAAATTAACGTATATATAAGCGATGTACTGTATATTTAACACTTAATTTATTAAAGCGGATAGATATATGTTAAGTATATTATAATAAGTATTAATAAGTATTAGTTTTCAATGTCTACCGCTAATTGTTAACAAAAACGGTGAATAATACCGTAAAGAAAAAATAAAAATTGGAGAATGAAATTTATTTTACAGTACAGTAATGTGAGCGGAAATATGTGCGTGAAATCTTTAATGGTTCATAATTTAATTTCCAAATACTTATTGTTATAGTATTTAGTTGAGAAATAACAAATGTTTAAAATGAAACCGTTTGCACAATAAGAAGAATCAATCGAGTCTCACAACTGGATGAACTGCTGAACTGCTGAACTGCGACAGTACGTTATACTTAAACATAATACTGTAAGTTTTGTCGGAAAATAAGCTCTACATTGAGTATTCAATAAGCATAATTGGTAGAGTACTGCTCCGTTTAAAATTCCCACCAAATTGCTGAAGCATGTAATTAAGTAACAATCAAAAGGAAACATTTTTAAAGCATTCTTCGTTATTTTTTAAAAAAAGCAAATGACCATCACTGCACTGCCTTTTTATAGCTTTAGTTGTTCGCGAATATTTCTTTCTTCGCTGTTGAGGAGTGCAGTACTTATTACCATCACAATAGGTTTATTCAAAAATCCAATACAAAAGTTATAGAGTTTTGTCGTTTGACAAAGTTTCATGTTAATTGGTAACGAAAACGTGAATTAATAGTCTGGTAGTTGGCGGTCAACATGTTTTTAATAATCAAAAATAATTTTTAATTTAATTCTCTGATTTAGTTGTTAAATATTTTCAAATTAAAATTAGTAAATTTCTAATAATAATTTTTATATAAATAAAATGCAAAAATTCGAAAGTTACAGAATACCACAAATGAAAATTTTTGTAATTTTAAAAATTAATTGAGTAGAATATTAATAAAACAATTAAAAGTTTTATTAACTAAACTAATTAATTAATAAAAATTACATGTAATTAATTTATTAATACTGTAATGCGGAAATAAAAACTAGTCTTCTTGTATTGTCTTTTATTCTGAATATCCATTAAGTATTTAATAATTACTTCTATTATTATTATTATTTAATACAGTAATTACTCCCAACAGAAGTAAGAATAATAAAGATTAATTAGATTTTATTGATTTCAGTGTGTTTGTTGTATACTGTATAACATATGTCAATTTTCCTTATCTACAATTAATATTTTTATAGTAATGGTCATAAAAACTTAATACGAGCTTTGCAAATAAATACAAACATTTAATTATTTAAAATACATAAGTATAAATATAATGTAATATTTCGTTATTCATACTTATCTGTTATAAAAATTCATTATTCAAATCCAAAGTTTTACTTTTAAATTTCAAAGTTTCCATACATTAAACTTTTAGTGAGCAGTTACTGTATTTTCGTTTAACCATAAAGTCTTGAGCAACAATATGTGCGATCACTACTCAACTTTTTCAGATCAAGAAACTCAATTTCAGATCAAGAAACTCAATTTCAGATCAAGAAACTCAATATTCTTTGTTATGCTCTCAAACTTTGTTATCACATAATATTAGTAAATAAAAGATGTTATCGCCAAAGGATACTCAAAATTCATTAAAAATAAAAAATTTTAATAATTTAAACAATTCACGATCGAGTATTATTACGCCATTATTTAAAGCGTCTGACATCGACATCGACATTCTAGCCGTTGGTAGCGATGGATTCGAGTTTATATCCGTATTCCATCTGATTTTTGGTTTTCCATACTATGGTGTACACAACTCTTGCTGTTTACGATTTATCGGCGTATTATTTAGTTTAGCGTTTGTTTCAATATTTATAATTATCCACATTCCAGGCTTCATTATTCACTACAGTTTTGCGGATATTAAAGCGATAAGTGTTCGCTTATCAGATTCCAGATCAGCGAGTATTATAGCATTGATAATATTTGTTACCGAAATTTTCCAATGTTTCTACAATGACTTCATATTTTTAATAAAAGGCAAGAGATTTCAGCGTTTGTTCAGTGTTTTGCGAAAAATATCTGCAAATTATCAGTTAATACTTAGCCCGACATCGAAAGGAAAACTTCGCGTCACAGCGTTTCTGATTGTATTGGTTAACATCGGAATCGCGGGTTTCCTTACATATCTGTTTTATCCGATTGTTCGGATTATTGCAAGCAATTCGAAGCAAAGCAAACGAATTGTACCGCTCTCTCAAGAAGCGGTCATATATTCAATTCTAGCGTTTAAATTAATTTGCATAATACACTCGAAAGCGTGCGATTCAATTGTGGTTTATATATCGCTTTTTATCAAATATTATTTCGCATCATTTGGTCATAAATTTAAATATATGCGCAAAGAGATAAAAGTTAAACCATTCTATTCCGGAGCGAAGCCTAAACACGTGGACAATTTCGAAGACTTAAGACAGGCTTTTATCGCATTGGAACAACTTGTAAGCGAATTTAACGAAGCGCTATCACCATCTCTTTTTATCGCAATATCAACAAATTTGATTAATGGATTTGGAGGCATATTTATTGTTATCGATCTGTTTGGATATATGGACAAATTAGGCGAATTGGAAGCGCTCCACATATCTATCTCTGTCATATGTCTTGTATCTGTATTTCTGATTTGCATAATGGCTGATAGCGTTATCGATGAGGCAAAAAATTCATTACAAATGTTGGCTAAAGTTAGAGTCGATTCGATTAATGAATTGGATTATAAAAGTGTTAGTATTATACTATCTTTTAAACTAAAAAATACAATTAGAGATTTGATATTTCATCCATTTCTTTTATAAGTAATGCATCTTTTAAGTAATTATCTTATTTGGTTAAGAGTTTTAATATTAATCTTATTATAAATGCCTCAAAATTTGTTTGTCTGTCTGTGAAGTCTTTATAGGCTCCTTCCCTGGAGGCCCCACCCCTCTACACCTATATCAATGGATTCATCTCAAAGAGAATGGATCAAATGGAGAAGTTTGGAGGGGGTGGGCCCCCTTAGGGGGTTGAGGTGGAAAAAGTTTAAAATTTAACCGTTAAAATCTATACCATTGTATTCAGCTTAAAAAGTTGTGTTGATTTGAGGGGTCACTCAATCGGGTGGGCGGAAACCCCTATAGGGGTTTATGTAGAAAATTTCCTCCGAAGTCGGGCTAAAACTCTAGTTTTATATATTACTTAAAAATTTTTATTTAAAAACCATTAATTATTAATTTTCGAGTGTTGGGCTTAAACATATCAAGAGTAAGAATTCCCATTTTTTGTGTCAATGCTTGTGATATCAACATAGTTACCAAAGGGGAGGTCTTGCCTAGGTCTAAACCCCCTAGAATTATTGAAATATTCACCATCCCCTACCCAAAAATTTGAAAATTCCATAAAAAAATTTGAAATATTTGAAAATTTTTGTCAAAAATAAAAAAATTGTACATTAAAACCAATTAGTTTTTGTGACCCCCTAAAATTATGGCCAAAATTTCAAAAAATTATTGTTTAAATTCTTTGAGTTTTTTGCTTTCGTAGGAGAGAAAAAATCAGAAAAATTTTTTTTGAAAAAATGTTTTGTCCATAGGCCCAAAAAATTGTCATTTAAATCTGATGAGTTTTTTTATCCCTCCCCCCTAAAATTTGACATTTTCTGGATCTGAACCCTCTAGAGGTAACTATGGATATAAGTCAAAAAATTGTACTGCTTTTTTATTGAATCAATAGATTAAATCGATGCTTGAACTTTCGGACATTTCTAAATTGCAATCATTTACCGGATCAGGTTTTTTTGTCATCAACAAGCAGTTTAGTTATAGAGTAAGTCATTCAAATTTATAATTATGCACAAAAACTAATTTTGAATAATTTACTAATCCATTATAAATCAATATATTATCTTTATTCATAAAAGATGTGGTGCGCTATTATAATATATTCGTTCATATTGATCCAAAAATATTGATTCATATATTCGTTTTTTTCTCAAAACAATTAACATGAAATAAGTCTTATTTGGAATAAAACCTTTATGTCTGTATTCATTTCTATGTAAATTACGTTTTTATATTAAGTTCTATACATCAAAATTTAATTCTTACTTGAGAATAGTTTCGGTAAGTATTATAAAAATTATAAAAACTATTCAAAAGTAAGAATTATATTTAACAAAATATTGGCAGTATCAGTGCATTTATAATAAAATGTTCTATACGACAAATATCCACATTAGAGATGGGCGCGGATACTAAAAACCCCGATCCGCATTCATCCGCAAAAATATACGTTTAAGGTTATCGGCCAGGAGTCATCCGCAAAATATTTAATGTTATCCGACCCGATAATTTTTTAAACAATCCGCTATCCGCAGCGGATAATCCGCGGATATCCGTATATTTGAACTTTAATGATAACTTATATTCAAATAAATAAATATTTTCTGCGTTTATATTTTTTTCATGTGCTTCGATAACTTAAATAAAGTCAAAATACTTATTTATAATGCTACGTATAATAATTAGAGATCGGAAAATGGGGACATTGTCCCCATTTGTCCCCAAAGTCCCCATACTGGCTAAATTGTCCCCAAATGGGGGACATGTCCACAATTTTGTCTAAATTTTTTATTTGTCCCCATTTTACTGTTAATTGAGAAAAACACAAAAACTTAAACAAATAACAATTAATTTTAAACAAATATAAGTTAAAACGAGCTAAAATAAAATGTTATCATCTAAAACATTTTAAAAATGATTTTTTATTTACAATTGAGAACATGGATTTTTCAAAATAACTCTTCTTATAGATAGTAAATCAATATTTTAGGAATTTATATTTCCAAAACGTCCCCATTTGTGTCCCCATTTGTGTCCACAAAATGTCAACAATTATGTCCCCATTTCTGATCTCTACATATTACATCATTTTAAAAATTATAAAATTTTTCGGGGTTTAAAGGTCACCATGGGGGGTCAACATATACACTGTTGTCATACAAACACTATTACCAACATATTACATCATTTTAACATTTTTCATTTTCGGGAGTCAAAGGTCAACATTGGTGGTCCTCAACATCACTACCACATATAATCATTTCACGAAAAAACGAATTTTTATTGGCGTGGCCTAATTGGGTCCTAATTAGCATAATTATTGTGGGTCCTTTGAGCTAAAATAATTTTTTTTTGTAAAATAAAAATTTTAATTAAAAAAATCCTAAATTTTCAAAAATCCTTTTGTGAGCTTACGCTCGAGCGTTGTGCATCACTGTTTGTGACTTAAAATATCAGTTTATATATTTATTAATTTTATGAATTTTAAGAATGGAAACATTATTTTGAATTTAAAAGCAATATTAAAATAATTTTGAAATATATTAAGGTATTTAATCTATATGTTTGAAATCTCAGTTGCATTCAATTGCTTTGATGGTTGGTTTAATAAGTATGTCGTTTAACG
>JAQGAW010001073.1:0-21762 GCA_034698025.1 Phthiracarus crinitus | reverse complement strand
CTCTCTCTCTCTCTCTCTCTCTCTCTCTCTCTCTCTCTCTCTCCTCTCTCTCCTCGCTATACACTCTCACTCACTATCTATCATTAAGTATTAATTTATTTTTAAAAAACTATTTCCTAGAGATAGAGAAAGAAATTTTTAATTAAACAAAATATTTGATAACTATTTACAATAAATTGTTGCAACAAAGCCAATAATACAAAATTTATTAATGCATAATTAATATAAGTTTTTTTTATTTAACTTCTACTAATGTTGTAATATTGTGAAGATAAAGTATATATTAAATATAGGCTTTATAATAGAAGTTAACAGAATTAAAATTTATTTAATTACAAAATTTCAATTATCAAAAGAACAAAGAGAAATGAGAGAATTAGGAATTGCGTTACGAGTTAGCATTGAATTAGCCTTCAATTCGCTATCGGTATTAGGGTCAGTCAATATCTAATTCCCAGGCATGTCTTTAGATATTTAATTAATTCCAGAGCTTTGTGTAACTATTACTGGTGATGCCAATTGCCACCAAAACAGAAACATCACAACCCGAAACATGTTTGATCAACAACTTTATAATGAAAGTATGTAAAACGTGAACTAACAAGTACTGCAACTAAAAAACTCTAGTGATCTCGTGATAACGCATTTAAGTTTATCCCAGTTCTTACATCTTATTTGTTTTCTTAATGGACATTATATAAATCAATGGATAACTAATGCTAAATATAAATTAAAAATATGTCAAAAACGCTGGATTAAGACGATTGCTTTCTAAAAATAATATAATGGTTACGATGGATAATTCAAACATAAATAGTTTTAATCTCTACAATATTAATGATAATTTCTACTTTATAAAATTATCATAACGTGTCATAACATGAAATATTAAAATCCAAAATAAAAAATTGAAGAAACATTTAAAGTACTGTTTTTTTGACCTTAAAGTTGACCCTATATTTGAAAATATCATAGAATTCTTAAATCTGACTCATTCAGCATTACGTACTGTATAAACATGAATGCGATGGATTTATATATAGAAAGATAGAGAGCCATTCATATGTATTTGAGAGCACATTCACATAAAATAATAAGAGCGCATGCGATCAGAATCGAAGAAAACGCATAAGACATCGCTTAAACTTGGTATTTGGTATCACTGCATACCAGATGATAACAACACTAACTCAAAACACTAATATATTATGAATTTATGAATTACGCATTAATTTTTTTATATGAGAGATAAGAAAAGTTTTAACATTTCCACTCAGATATTGATTATACGAAAAATATCATACATTAAGTTTAAAATAAAATAAGTCACATAAATTATATAAAGCAAAAATGATCATCACTTGTCACTCATACAGTATAATAAAATAGAGTATGCATCAAATCTAAAGTACTATAAAGTTGTGGAGGGGTCAGAGTTAGAAGCATCACATCCAACGCAATAATAGTCTAACTGTTACAGTGTTACAGTAGCTGCTGCTTCAGCATCACCAGAGCTAATGCGTTGTCCACTCTAACGTTTGCTGCAATGCTGCAGTGCAGTGCAGTTCAATGCTGCAGTGTTCAGTGTTACTCTTACTGTGTAGTGAGAGTGAGACACAATTAGAAACCTTAGCACCAATACAAACATTAGATCGCGTAGAAATATTATTCTGTACCGCCAGAGTGTTTGTGTGTCTGCTTCTGCCTTCCCTCGAGTATGTCTATTTTTATCAGCGAATTATATCTCCTCTAATAGCTAATTGTCGCTTAATTCTATCACTCAGTAATACTTTTTTAAGAAATGACACGAGTGTCGCATTAAATATGGTGTTAAGTAATATGAAGAAAAATGAAAGAAAGATACAATGGATAGTAAACTAAAAAACACTTTGTTTAACCAGTAATCACGCATCGATTTTTATTTAAATAAACAGCTTTTATTTACACTTCTAAACTAAATTAATTTAAAAATCATGAAAACTTCGATACAATTGAATAATATTCCTCTTTATTGAAAACAACATAAAAACGCCATAAAATATACAATAAAATACTAGAAGAAAACTGACAATTGATCTCATGAATAAAGCGAACGACAAGTTTTGGTTTTAAAATACAGTAAAGTATCAAAATAGAAGATAGAAATTGGATTTATTTGACACATTGTAGAGGAATATTGACACTTCAAATAAAATAAAAAGAGATTTCTATTAAGGGAGAAAAAGAATCCTAAAATACTAAGAAAAAACGAAAGTATAACAAACGCTGCACTTTATAAGTGTTTTTATTATTTCGCTAAACCTATGTGTTTTTGAAAGCTAACACCAAAAGTCAAAATGGCAATGCAATTGAATAAATAGCAGATTTACGTCCGATAATATATAAAAAGCACAAATGCTAAAATATTTTTGTCTAGTTTTAGAAGCATAGAGCGAGAAAAAAATGTGTCCCTTTATAGTGGCCATAATGTATTGATATATTGTAATTGTTAACATTTATGATTGTGCGGACACTCGCATAGAGTGAAAATGGATAACAAATAGCTCATAGCGCTCTCCATCACATCTCCACATAAATATACGCACATTTTGCGCGTGAATATCTTCTTGTAAAATCTAAAAATCTACAATAATAACAATCAGTAGATTTTTCTCTATAATACGGGTAATGATGCAAACCAAGTAAACGACAGCAGCGGTTAGAAAATGAGAATAGTTTTAATGTTTTTGAAATTTTCTCTCATTTTCGGCATTACAGTATAGCAACAATATATTTGAACAGAAAAATTCAATAATAACCACAATTTTTTCTCTACCATATGACAAGTGATGATTTATTTTATATGTGCTGAAAACTGTCGTTACAATCAAAACTACGCATCAAATAATGTGGTCATCAAAGTTTAAGAGTGGACCGAATACGTTATAAATTTTGTTTATATGTATGCGATCGTAGAGATCAGTGATGCGACAAATTTCCTTTTAGTTGTTTAGTTGTTAACATTTATGAGTGATGTTCTCATTATTTAATACTTATTTAACTCATTCTATAACATCGATGTTAAATAAAGAAAACAAACACACTAAAAATGTTTAAGAAATAAATAGCGCGTAATTGGAGGGACAGTTCAACCAAACTTAAAGATGGATAAAAACTTACGGACTTCGTATCCGTAAATCTTTAGTATTTATCATAAAAATTTGAAATCATGTCGCTCTCAGACTGAAAACTATATACTCTTATATATAAAATGTCCACTCTCTTGTCTAAATATATTTGGTTCTGGTCTGTTAATCGTACAATTTATGAACCGAGAAATAATGCGCACATTTAAAAATATTGTTTGTCAGAGTATTTAAGTTATTGATTTTTTTATCCATAAAGCAGTTTGTCTTATTATATTTTGTTTGACCAATATTTTAAAATAATCCCAAATTTCAAATGGAAAGCTGTTCAGCAATTGTTGGAAATACCAGTTAAAGTATATTAATAGTCATTGCATTTGTTAGATATAGTTAATATTTCACGAGCAAAATAGAGGCAAAATCCGGATTCATTAATCACGTTTAAAACATGAATATCACTTTCAAATGCGATCAATAAATGTTTTGTGTTCCACTTTATTGCTCGTAGCAAAATGATTATCAGTTCAAATTTGAAGAAATATTAAAATAAATACAAGCATAATATAATATTATTCCAATTAATCTCTTTTTTCATTATTTCTTAATTTAATTTCAAATAATTTAATATAATGTTAAGGTTAGGTTAGGTTAGGAAAAGTTTATTCACAATAAAATATTTTAAAAATATAAATATACTATATTATTAAAACAATAAATATCGAAAGATAATAAAATATTCTATAAAAATAAGCCAATAAATATGATTATCAATATATAAACTATAGAAGTACTGTACATTCAGAATATTTGCTTTGATGTATTCTTTCGGTTTTAAAAAATGCTTTATCAAATAATAGCGTAATCGCTATCATTTTTTATAAATGAGGAATTGGAAAACAAATTCATGTAATGGAGTGAGGGATTTGCAACAAAACAAGCAAATAATGGCAATAAAACTGATCAGACTTTGTTTCTAATATTCAATGCTCTCATCGAGGAATAAAGCAAACATACATTACTTTGAGATTAGATTCGGAATGGTATGGTATGACTGTCTCTTTTTTATCGGTAGAATAATAGATTTTTCTATTTACTGAGAGAGAAAAGAGAGTAAGAGAATACAGGTCTTTGTATTATAATTGTATAGAGAAGAAGGTAAAAACTTAAACAGAAGGCTTTTGATTATCCGTAGAAACAAACAGAACAAAATTAATTTTGCGAAAATTCTTTTAGAAAACTTTAAAGATATTTATTTTTTATGCCAAATCCACATAAACTTTATAAAATAATAAAGCAATTATTTAATAAAATTAAAAACAATAAGATTTAAAATCTCAAAGAGAGTCTTATCGAATTTAAAATACCTTTTCCTAGTATTTTCTACTTTGTCTAACGAACTCTAATTGTTGATTCGTCTTGGAAACCCTAATATGTAGAATCGAATAAAATATATACTTTCATTGAATCGAAATAACAAAAAAAAAATTAATTTAAGTAATCAATAATTTTGTTATTCTGCGAATGAATCGCAATCTTTGTTACATAAATAAAACGAAAAGCACTTCAAGTTATTCAAACTTCTTTGCACTACTCTTGAGTTAATGGAGAAAAAGCTTTTAAGGAATGAATCATGCAATCGGCAAATGTGTAAAGCAGTGGAATTCGCAATAAGTATTAACTTTAAAAACATAGGTTTAAATTGAATTCATTTGAAATGAATAATAAATGTTTAAAACACTAAATAAAATATTAAAACAAATATATTGATATGCAATGTGTTTACAAATGATTAAACACAATCTAAATTTGTGTTTACCTCGTTTTTAATTCATAAACTTATTCAATTAATAATGCATAAAACTTGTCGAAAACAACTTTATTAATAACAAGATTCTGTTTAAATTGCAATTTCATATTATTTAAAATAAAAGTTATAAGTTTAGTTTTTGAAATTAGCAATGGTATGCTAATGAAATTATTTAAGTTATTTTAAACACATAATAAGAGATTCATTCGTACAACAACATTGTCATCTCAGAAATATATTTTAAATTTAATTCAAACACACTAAAATTTAAAAATTTTACATTAACTTTTAATTTGAAATGAATAAAATATTTATTACAGTGAAAACTTTTAAATATAAATTGTCAAACTCATTGAGAGATATCTTTGCTGTTCCTTCTTATTTTAAAAATTTTTTATAATTTATTTTTGATTAATACTTATTTACGGAGAGTAGAGCTCACAGAATATTTTAGGCACTTTGACGTTTAAAAACAAAAATTAATGATAAAAAATTATTACTATTTTATATTACATTAATAAGTTTATAGATTATGTAATATAATGTATCTATTTATTATAAGACCCAAATAAAAAAATAGAGACCCGTTTTTACGATGACTAAACAGATAAAAAAATGTAAGTTCAAACATTTCGATTTTAAACATAAATAATAACCACCATTTCATAGATATCTCTCTTTCTGGACATGAAATACAAATTTAATGCACACTTATTTAACAATTATATTAGACTAAAACCCATTATTGCAAATCGATTTAATATAAAACTGTGCACATAAAAATAGATTGATTGATAGACATAAAAAGCATAAGTTTGCCTTCAAACAAAACAAAGTTAAAAATATTTAAAAATAAAAATTAATTTATTTTGAAAATTTCTTTTAATAACTTTGATGGGAATATTGTAGTTTTTAAAATAAAATGAATTTATTTCATTTTAATATGAAAGAAAAAGAAAAGCGATGAGAATTTAAATCGATAAAGCTTTGTACAATATATCTTTAGAAAGATGTAATAAGATATTCGTGTTTTTATTGAAAATGTGATCTGAAAGCCAATTCTATCATCTTAGCGATCATCCCTTATGAAGATTCAATCAAACGGAAAGGGTGTTACTGATGGACACAGGAGACGAAGATATATATTCGTTGGACGAGTGTATAACTTGAATGTTCGCTCCAACGAAGCAGAAAGGGGCGAATCATCAAATGGGAGAAGAAATGCAAAGGGAGACAACATTAAACTGAGATCCAATTTCACTACACAAACATTGTGCCTCAAACTCATATTGTATTAACAGAAAAGACAATAAAAAGTGATAAACGATCGATTTCATTGTATGCCATTAATTCATGCGAAATCTTTGCATCTATGAATATATAGGGGACCAAATGATTACAGTATTCTATATCATAAATAATATTCAACCCTATTCTACATATACTGTACAAATGTACTGAACGGTATAACAAATATAATTCAATAACTTATATTAGTCTAATCGTAGATATGTCAACAAAATAATTAAAGCTTTTATTAAATCCGATTAAATATTGGTAACATAAAAACAATATTAAATCCTATCAAAAATGTAGAGCTGTTCAAAAAACTAGGCTTTTAATAAATCAAAACATTGAAAGCATAACTGTATTAAATTAATAAAAGCGTTTTATTCTCGAATTTTGTAAACTTATTTATAGTCATTATACTGACATTAATAGGATTTATTCAATTAATTATATATACACAAAAAAATCCGACACATAAAAATTTTATACAATCTATTTAAAATACTATCCAAAATACTTTAATGCATTATTCATGTTAATTGCATTTTTTAAAAATCGGAGCGCATTCATATTCTAATTTTAATTTAACTATACATTAATTTCATATACGCTTTGGTCTTTGAATAAAATCATTTATTATAATCTATTTTTTTAATTTATGTGATTTTTATAATATTTTTTTCCTAAGAGTAAACAGTTTTATGATTGAATATCAGTAAACAATGAATTTATAAATATTTTCCTGAAAATTTCTTGTTTGTTCTTAATATCTATTATCAGATTCCATAAATAGTGTTTAAATTACAGCTTCAGGATATAAAAGTATAATATTTTATTTGCTCAGATTTTTCTTTTAGATTAACATTTAAGAGAAAATTTGCGATTAATATATTTTTGCGATAATTTAGCAATTTTAGCAAAATCTAAAATATTTTTAGCTTTAGTTTCCTTGTTTTACACTTAATTTTTATATAAAACAGTAAATCCGTGACCTAATAATAAAAATAAATACCATTCATTCAATAAATACCAATAATCCATTCATTTTGTCATTAAAATATATCAATTTTAATCACATTGAAATACCAATGTCATTGTTAAACATATAAAATTTTCGTGATTCTGAACTTAAATTCTATTTCATACAAACAAAAAGTTACAATTTTCAAGATTTTATTTATTTAGACGGTAAGCATTCATTAAAGCTTTTATTTCCATTTTATGGTAATTATACTTTTTAAACAATTAAAATTATGAATAAATATGATTGAAATACCTGTTATTTATATATGCTAAATGTATATGTGATTAAAATAAAATTTTTATTATTAATAATCAAAAACAATATACTGTAATATTTGACGTGATGTTTAACATTATTTTTTAAAACTTCAATTTCAAAACTCAAACAAATCATTTCCGAGAATTAGCAAAATATTACACAATACTATTGAAAACCAATTTCTAGAGATGATGTTTATTTATATATGCATAATAGATAAAAACAATATTTCAAATAGTGTTCCAATGGTTACCAACATTTACTCATTTTATATTAGTCATTCTCTAATCTAACTGTCTATAAGATAATACAAAAGCATTGCAAAAATATCATCAAACATCATCTCGAATACAAGCTTAAGAACTATCAATAAAACAATGAGAAAAATATAAAAAAATGTAATGAATATAAGTTAATACCACAAAACAAAGGAAAATGTATCGAAAAGCATCACAAATAATATTATTTGCAGAAACTAGTGATACACAATAAACGTTAAGCATTAGTAGATGTTATTCACTTAAAGATATATAAATGTGATCTCAGGAATTCAGAGAGCATTGATTACATTCGATACACAAAGAAAGCAAAAAAGCATTTATTCATTTGAGCAATCATTTCCACAACAATGATTATCATTGAAAATGATGATCATTTTTATTACTGAAAACAGTTTAAAGAATTAATAGTAGTTTTCCTTAATATTAAAAAAATTAATTAATTTCATGCTTTAAAATGCTATTTGAATTACGTTTTAATTATAAGTTTGCTTCGGATTGTGAAAAATTGAGTGTTTTTAGGGTTGATATCGACAAAATCAAATTTATTAGTTTACTACTTAAAATGTAGTAAATTATATAATTTCTATTATAAATTTTCACTTTACGTGTATTGATGACCACAGTTTTAGTCTATTTAAAAAATTAAAATAAACAAATATATCGATGAAACTGATTGTTTATGCTTGTTTTATTCATTAGAGTAGATATGAATCAGAATATTATTTTTAAAGATTTTTTCATAATATGAAATCGTTAACGATTTTATTTTGAGTGGTAACAAATGTTTAGCAGAGGTCTTATTCTTGAGTCTACTTTCATCACAGGCTCGATGCGTATTCATTTAATAGTAATCAATAGAATATATACTGAGTGTGAGACCAGAGTTGAGTATCATAGCAACGACACAGTAATCGTATGTTTCAAAAATGCATTTTCAACTCAACTATAAGCACACTTTGCAGAATATATTGAAAAAAGAAAAAGAAAAAATGCTGAAGAGATGAATGCATGAATGAATGATAGAGACTGCGTTGAATTGATTGTAACTCTAAAAAAGAATTGAGATAATAATAGAGAGTGCAGTTTGGTTGGAGGAGATATGCGAAAGGGTGGCTACAAATATATAGCAAATCGGTTTTTACTTTTGTTTTAAAATGGGAGGAGAGTCTAAAATGTCAAAGGATTTTGAAAGTTTTGAATGTCAAATCGCATTTTAAAGTTAAAACTCGACCCTTTTATCGATTATAATATGCAAAAAAATTTCAAAGGCTCAGCATCTAAATTGAGGAGGAGATGAATGGCGAATGAAACTGAAACACTCTGGTAAAGCATTTGCCCATATATATAGCATCAAATAAAAATTTAATATTTTAAAAAATGTTTAAATTAATAAATGGAAAAACTCTGAACGAAATTTTATGTTTTTAGAAAACAGAAATTTATTGAGTATATTATTTTTAGCAGTAATAATGAATTAATAATAAATCTGACAATTCTTTTACAAGCGTCCTCTGAAACATTAAAGCAAAACACGTTATTTTTAAGCCATTCAAATAAATCGCGTCATTAAAGTACGGAGTACTTCCTTAATTTCCGTTTCTTATATTAAAATGTATATAAGCTTATTGTGTTTAATACCATAGAATAGCAATTAACAACTTTCATAAAAATCTTTACAAACCAAATATTCCAAAACTTAATCAGACATACGTTTATTTTGATTTGATTTTACGTGTAATTAAATGTATTTGTACGCATCAGTAATCAATAATCAAATATAATAATCAAATATATAAAAGTTGATTAAAGTAAAGCTAATTATCTAAACTTTCGATATGGATTTTATTCTAATCGAATATTAATTAAATAATTTTAAATTTATGCAAAATATAATAAAATAAAAAATTTTTGAATTACCTTTTAAGCAATCAATAAAAAATCAAACGGTATTACACAAAAAAGACAATACGAATACGAAATATTATTTCTTCATTTAAGTATGTGGCGAAGCAACTAATGATGATATAGAGGCGCATTCAATGACCACGATTTAATCACCATAGCAACACTGCATTACTAGCATCCAACGATTACAGTACACTATTTGACACTTTATTTACTTTATATAACTTTCATTCTTTCAATTCCTAAAAATAAAAATAAATAAATTTAATTATTTAATAAATAATTATGTAATCAATATTTCTAAAACCGTTTAATAAAAAATTTATTCTAAACTTGAAATAAATGATAAAAATTTATGCAAAATAAATAATGTTTTATATACTATTATCACTAAGTTATCAAAAAATATCATATCAATGGTAGGTGAATATAAATTCAGGAAATTTCAATAAAATGAGTAAGCATTTTGATCATTATGTTTATTAAAAACATACATGACCTTAGCTTTGAACAAATAAACCTTTCCGTATTAAAATATTTCAATTTTTAATAATATTTTAATGAATTGTCAAATTATAATGCAAATATGATTAGTTGTTTCCAATATTTCCTAATATAAAAGTATAAGATATTTAATTATTTTATCCCATTAAAAATTCTAATTAGATTTAAATATTTTAGATTAAAATTAAGGTGATATTTTTCACATTATAAATAAAAATCAACGTTTAAATGAATAAATTTACAATTATAAAAAGTGTTTAAACTTGAAATTTGAAATCACAAGACTAAAAAAATATAAATAAATAAATTTTAATTAATTAATTTAATTTTCCTGAAATTTAGAAAAAAAATAAAAATTATATAATTATAATTATATAACGAATATACGTTATTTACAAATATTTTAAAGTTTTAATCCAAATCAGGAAAAATTATTAACAATCAAGGAAGTAAGTAAATAAAAACTAGTAAAAAAAGCTAATACCAAAATATTAATTTATTTAAAATATATGCATCATACTTAACAAATACTAATCTTAACAAAGTTTATTGGATGTTTATATATAGTTCCACTCTTTATTGAGAATAATTTAAAGAGGGGTTTAAAAGGTGTTTGGCAGGTATTTTTGCCCAAACAACAGCAATTATACCTATGGGTTTTAATTACTATAATGAAATAATTTTAAATTTTTTATTTCTTTTATTTGATTAAACCATTATTTTAATTTGATTACCATATATAATCAAATTGAAAATTATTTGTTTATTAATGTATTTTATTATAACTATTTCTAATAAAGAAATAAGCGAATGTAAATATGACCATAAGGGTATTCAATGTTGAAATGTAAAAATTGTTAGCCGATTAAATTAGAGATTCAAAAATATGAATGAAAAAATTTCAATTATTATTTTGTATTACTTTAGTGAAGTTATAGATGGCAAAAATATTTAAATATAATATGGTAGCAGATTGTATTGACATCAATGATGAGAGAGTGAGAGCAGGGGTAATATTGTAGACATTAGAAGGAAATGTGTAAATGGCAGTAACGCTGATTTCTGCTATTAAACAGAGAGTAAAAGCTTTCTCTCTTATTTAATGTTTGGTTTGTCATCAGACCAGCTCTGACTCTAACTTAACTAACTATAAGCACTTGTTTTTATAGCCGAGAGGCTATTTTTTTCTAATATTAGCTACATTTCCATATACACTGCAAAAATCACATCCTATCTAATATTTGTTATTACGTCGCGTGTATTTTTCTTTTAGATCAAATCATTTAGTAATTCTGTTCAAAATTCAATTTTTAATGCTTTATAAACGAAAAGCCGTTTATAATTTCATCAAAAAATCATTTTTATATTGAAAAATAAGCTAAAATTGAAATTTGATATAAACGCCTAAAATGGCAATTATGTTGCATTAGAGGTGAACCAGATTGACATTCCATTATTCACCGATGAATTCCTATGGAACTGATGATATACTGAGGCTGAGGCTGAATATAGCATTGCGTTAATACAAGAATCAGAGCGAACAGCGAGTGTATAGAAATCCCTTTATTCTTAGAAATATATGGTTAGCTTCACTTAAAGTATGCAATACTATAGTGATTAATGTATTGGCGATTCTATGCGATTCGTTGCCATTGCAAACCAATGCATTACACAACTAACCCAACATTCAATCTCACATATAAACCATTCGAATCTCAGCCCATCACCAATTTTGATCTATTCCTCTTCATTCCTCTATCTTTCATTCATACCAATTGCCATTCATAATGAATTCTGCAATTCTTTATCTCTCTCTCTCTCTCTCTCTCTCTCTCTCTCTCTCTCTCTCTCCCCTCTCTCTCCCACAATATTACATATATTATTGAAACATTACTAATAATTTATGATTTGTGCGATTAATTTTATATAATGCATGAACAGATAAATGAATGTCGTATTCACTAATTTAAGAATTGCTCTCAACTATATTTATTATAGACTGTACAAAATCTTATATGTTTTATAGAAAATATCCAAACTTAGAAGATTTAAATAATGTTTGTTTCATTAGTTTATTTTCAAGTCTATCTAAAATCTGTAAAATAGAGTATACAGTAATTTACAATAAAACATTTAAAGAGTCATTACTTTTCTTTATGTAAATTATAATTTCATATTCTTTATAATTTATATCTTTATGCCATATTAAATAAATTTTAATCTTTTTTTTAAAAAATAAATTATTGCTCTCTTAGTAGAAAAATTAGTTAAATTTAATAAAAGTAAAACAAAACAAAAATCATCACGTTTACACTATTCCTATAAAAAGAAAAGCACACACACTGTCAACACATTAATATTACCAAAAAAAGTTTAACGGCAATAATATCGCCATCTATTGGTAAAATAATGATATTATTAAAGCGTAACAGTCATTGATTATGTAATCAATTTTTAAAACATATACATTCATAGTTATTAATCTATATATGAAACATAAAAAATTATATAATTTGCTTTTAGTAATAATATTTGACTAATTTTCTGTATTTTAAACCAAAAAATCTTATTTGTGGTTTGTATTACTTAACTAATTCATAGGAGTTTTGTGAGATAAGTTTAATAATTTAAAAATTAAATTAGTTCATGCTATTAAAGTTAATTATATTGAAAAACTTTAAAATGATTATTTGAATTGAGATTAAAAACAAGAAAGAAACAAAAAATGAAAAAATTTGCTTATTCTAGCGTTAAGTTAATAACTTAATTAAAGCTTAATAAATAATTAAATGGCATTACTCAGAAAACATTAAAAAGAGAAAGAAAATTATATAAGAAGTGAATTAAATAAAGAGAACTAAACATTACTTGGAATTAATGTTCACAATACTGAGACCAAACAAAAACTCACGTTAATTGTACAAAAGGGATCAATTGGCAGATGAAGCCACTAATGAACGATAATGTAATTGAATGACAACACAACTGAAACAGAATTCATCAAATCTTAAATTATATGAATGTTTTAAATTGTTAAATAAAGTTTTTTACACGCAATCGTTAGAAACTATTTTCCAAATCATAATAATTTAATGATAAAAAATATCGAATCAAACTCTAATTAAATTTCAAATAAAACATCGAATAAAAACAAAAATGTAATTAAATTTCGATTAACGATAAAAGAAATGAATAAAGGATTACAGAAAAACAATATAAATAAATATTAGGTAAAATTAGGAAGCGATTAATTTGTCTAAAGTGTCAGAAGACAATGTGATCCATCACTGCATCTTTTAGTATCCTTTGCTATCCTTAGCTCTTTTTTTGTTTTTTTTTCACATATATCGTACATAAGTCAGTCTTACTATTCTGGTGGGAATCTTCTGCTTTTACATAAAGAATTGAAGCGCGCAATACGAAACAATATTAAAAGAAGAAAAATAGCGTTTCTATCTTTTTTAGGAAACAAAACACTCGCAATGGGTCACCAAAAAGCAATTTGTTAATTGTTAGGGGAGCAGAGCCTCGGGATAGTCTGCACGTAAAGAAGGAAAGGGTACTTCATCATAATAGCTCAAACACAACACTATGATCAAACAAGAAGAAAATACTGGTGTCAAAGACCTTGAATTTGAAATGTATTTTTTATTTCTTAAAACTTATTATAACTTATAAAAATAATTAACACTTTCCGAATAATAAAAGTGACATTTATTACACATTAAATACCTTTTGAATAATAATAAAAATAACTGAAGGCATATGCAAAATAAAAACAAACAAAACTTGAAAGAATAAAGAAAAATAAAATACTTGATAATAGATCGGCAAAATGAGACACGATTTAAACTATTTTTTAAAAAACGAATTCTATAACAAAATAGTAAAAACCCCTTAATTACAGGGAATTGCGAGTTCATAGAAACAACTGTTTAATAAATAATAAATGGCTTTTTGTGAAAAAACATCAGACAAACAGCAATTACATTTTATTTATTATATTTTGTTCTGTATATAATTTTCGTCTAAAACTGTATGAGAAACTTGACCTAAAAATGCCGAAACAAATCTCTCAGACAATCAATCTTCAAATTACTATTGAAACAATAACTTCGCTCAAAAATTCTTAAGTACAAAATTAAATAAGGATTATAGATATTTGCAAAAATTATTTGTTTTTCTATTAGAAAAATAATAGTGAATGGAACATTTAAGCAGAAAGTCGCACCTTTCTTCTTATTTAAAAATTCAGAGTTAAAATTTGTTATTAAAGTTACTATAAATACTGTACGGTATACTGTTTAAGAAATATACGGCACAGTAAACTAAACTATAAGTTATGTTAAATTGCGAGATAAAAAATAATTATGCTCAAAACAAAGGTTATGCGTTTTTTGCACTTTACATATATGCTTAATTTATGTATTTAGCATAAATTAGAACCCATACCTCAAGTTTTTTCTAACGACTTAACCCCACAGCATAATCATTTTTTATATACATTTGACTCTCAAAAGTGTAATAAAGGAAACATAAATTTGAGTAAAAGAAATAATATATTAAGCGGTTTAATGTTTGAATCCGTATGGTAAGTATGGTAAAAACTCGCATCACATACACTCACATAGAAACACACTGTATCTTTGAGTGCAATCTTCCAGCAGTCGTAAAGTTTGGAAAAAATATGTAAACTCTTATCCCTTAAATGCGTTGATGAACATTTTTTCCAAATACATAGAAGTACAAACAACTCACGATAAGATTAACATTTAAAAATCATGTATACGCCACAAAATGCATTTTTAGTTACGAATAATACGAGTCGTTATTAATATAATATGATTATGATTAAGTATATTACGATTATTATTGAGACAAAAGTTTCGATCAAAATTAAATAAAAGTAGAACTAAAAAAATGTTAATTTGAATAAAAAAGAAGATTTTATCAAAAGTAGACAATATTCGCCATTTGGTCACATCATAGATAAGTTATTAGAAAAACTTAAAATGCAAACGACTTAAAAGTCACATTTTGATACATGCGGTGAATGCATAATGAAAACGCAATTTTCGGTTTTAAATATTGCATACATAAGAAATTATTGCGTTTTTATCTTTTTACGAAATGTCAGAATATTTTTCCATATAAAAAGAGCGAACGAGAGGCCCCATGACTATAATATTTTTTCTTAAAAAGAATCGGAATATAAGAAAAGCAGAAAAAAATAATCATTAAAATCTTTTTAACGTTTATCCAATGGATGGATAGGTTTGAGTGTAGAGCGCGTTATAAGTTAATGTACGTTTACAGTACCATAATGGTAATATACAGTATACAGTATAATGTACAGTATCGCATATACCATAGTAATTCCACATCTCATTGGATTTACCGCATTGAATATATATCACTAATTCTTTCACTTATTAATGACTGTGTATGTCTCATCTAAACTGTCGCAGTGTCTCTCATGGTCATGAAAACACTGAAAAGCATTATTTTTGTGAGGCATTTGCAAATAAATTGCCGATTTAACAAGATATTTCTGGTTTTTTCTTCTATTCTCAGAAATACGTGTTATATTTATTTATTTTAATGCCATCAAAAAAATTTATGTATTCTTTTTTAAAACTTCCAAAGCGAAACAAATAAGTGGCAATAGATTACAATAATTTACAGAATTTTTCGAAGTGACTGACTGTTAAACGTGATTTTATTACCTAATATAACCATATAAAACGATTTTTTGGTTTGAAAATTTTACTAAAATTTGTGACTACTTCTAGAAATGTTTTAACTTTATGAACACTTTTATTCTTATTTGTCAGATTTATAAATAAAAGTGCGTCAAAATTAAATCAGTATTAATATTAAATTCTCAAAAAATCAAGTAACGTAAAATATAGGCAATTAAAACCGTATTCAAATGGATTTCGTGAAAAAGCTTCGTTAAATGCATTAATCACATTTTATTTCAAATTTATTAGTATTATATGCGAATAATTTAATGGTTAAACTGTTTTTCTGATACGCAAAAAACAGATATATTCCATAACAAGGTCTCGCAAACTTTGTTATTAATTAATTTTATATTCTGTATATATATTTCAATGTTTAATTCAAATGACACTATATATGAATAAATTATTCATTTATAATATTCTAAGTACTAATAAAGAGGTAGTGCAGTGCAAAAAACAAATCTTATCATATCAACCTTGATGTGTGCGTTTACGTGTTCACGTTATCAGTACAAGTACTTATGCACACACACAGGAGAGAGGGAGAGAGAGAGAGCGGCGAGAGAGCGTATCATAAAAAAAGATTCAAAGTAGAAACTTATTTTTAATTGCAAATTTTCTATATACATAATATCACACTATCGACACAGCAGTTGTGTAACTGTGTATCATATTTTTTTCTAACGCTATTAATTGTTATCTGCATTTTTTGTTTTTTGATAAATTCTCTGGTAAATTAACAATTTATGGTATCCATGATTAATTTGAAACAAAAAATGTTACACTATATAATTTATTAACTCATATTTTTAAGGTATTGAAGAAAACCTCGAATTCAATGCTAACATTTTAAATTAATGCAAATTTATTTTCCTTTTAAAAATAACGCAATATTATTGCTCAACACACACACATATACACATATATACTTTATATTATATATACATAGTAAATGTATATATAGTAAAATATATTTTCATAAAATACGAATTCATTTTCTGCTATCAATCATACTTTGCATTCAAATCATTACTTTACTACGCATTAAAATCGCTAATTTAGTGCTTTTTTCTATGATTTAATTTTTAGAACTTTTTTAATGCATTCAATGATTTAAATGATAATATTTAGAAAATATTTAGTAATAATTGTTGGAATTAATGTATTAGTTTACTATATATTAAAAAGCGTAAATAATATATGTATAAAAAAACTAATTTCCTTGAAATCAATGATTTTATCGTTTAAATATTTTTGTTTTTCATACAGTAATAACTATTTTCCTACATTTAACAAAATAGAGAGTAAATGACCGAAAAATACCGTAATAATTAGTGATTAATCATGAAATTATAAATTACATTAAAAATTTTGTTCAAACATTATAATTAAGGTGAAAACAAAAAAATGCTTTTGGTTGTTTCAATTTAAATAGTGTTCGCATTGAGATAATTGATATAACGTATATAACTTATATAACGTATATACTAAGCATCCGCCAAAATAACTCACGAGTCAGTGGTAATACCAGTTTGTAAGATTATAATTGCATTCTTAGCATACATATATTCTGCGCATACAGTATATTTATTCGAAATCAAATATATAATGCTTACTGACAATATGGGCAAACTATATAATTTACATTTTTTCATACAAATATATTTACGAGTAGTTCAGTATCGAAACAGAAATTAGTGATATCATCTAATATGAATCAAACAACTAAAATCTAAGCAAATAATAAGGGTTTACTAACGAATTATTTTTATTTGCTAACTCAAGAAATATTAAGTGTGCTTAAAATTGGAAATTTTATCATTTAATAACATAACGTAATTCAGCAAAAGTAAATCGATTGGTTAATTAATTTAAAAAATTTTATAAGTATCTGACAATATAATAATCTAAAACCAATCATATATTTAATATTAAAAGCATAATATTATATTATAGATACCATTATTATAAAAACTAAATAATTAGGATTATAATTGCTAAACAGTCCACCATATCTTTATTATTCATATTTAGACCAATAAAATCGATTTTAATAATTAAAAACTTAATTATACAATGATTATCAAGGAAATGATAGTGATATTCAATGCCAAAATAATTAATGTGTATTAAAAACTATCTAAAATTATTATAGCATTAACTTTATATAATTCATGCCATATGGATATAATTTAATAACGACTAACGGAACTGGAAGACTAAATAAGATGAGATTAATATAATCAGTGAAACCCAAGCTTTAGTTAGAGATCGGAAATGTCTACAATCTTATTTCCTAGTCTAATCGAAGATAAAATTATCTTTCCGGATATTCTTAACATAATAATTTACAAATTGAAAGTACAGGTATAAACTAGACTAGTAAATCGTTAGAATTCTTAAACCCGAATCCGACTCCAACCCGACAAGTCTCAACCCCATCCGACCCAACCTGCCCCGATTATCAAAATATTTTTATAATTCTACTAATTATGTTAAAATTTTCTACAAAATGTAAAAGATAGTAAAAATTATTTAAAAATAGAAATAATATTAAATAATTAAGTATTATTCAAGTTATATAAAAATTAAATATTTTAAAATTTTGGCAAAATTTTAAAAGTTTTATGCTATAAATCGCTGTTTTGTTGGTTTGTCGGGTTTTCTTCCAAATTTTTCAAAACCCGACCCGACGAATTTGTCCGGTACCCGACCCGAACCCGACATTTCGGGTACCCGTTTACTAGTCTAGTATAAACTCTATTTTTTAACTTTAAATAAAAATTTTGTATGTATGTGTAACTGTATGTTCTGTGTGATTATAAATGAATTTTTTAATTAAAAGAAAAATATTATAATTGTGAAATTTAAGACATATGAATTCTTATAGAAATTGAATAACAATTAACTTTTGTATGTCGTTCATGTGAAAGATGTGAATACGATCTTTACGCCGTAAAATCCGGTAATTAGAATAATTGTTGATTGGGTAAATAAACTACAAATTAAAAACATAAAATTACATTAAATGAAAAATTTGTTTACTGATTTAGGGTAACTTAAAAAACAAATTAGAAAATCTCAATTTTATATACCGGTAATACTAAAAAAATCAATTACATTAACAGTGCGAGGTTAAAAGTGGATAGAATTTTAAATTTAAAATTTTCGATTTAAAATTTTAGCCGCCAGAGAAATAAAATAAGTATTCTAATAAATATATATATGTATAAAACACAAAATATGCAGCAATTCAAATAAAAAAATCCATTATTATAGAATTGTAAATCATTTTAAACATAAAATTTGAAACTATTAGCCAAAACTTTTAAGCAAGCTTTAATAAAATCTGGTTACTACACATATATTTACTCCGATTTTGATAGACTATCTCAGGTAAAAAGGATACCTCTCGTTGTAGTCCTTTTTTAGTTTGCATACATATATAAAACAACTATAAATCGTTGTTTGTAAGTGCATAAAAAAGAAGTAACATTTATTGAGAGAAAGCGTGGGAAACTACATATTTGGATTAAACGTTTTCAAAGACATTTATGTTTAATAAAATTGCCTTATTATATCACAATAGTGTGTACATATTATTTTCAGAGTTAAATGCATTTAAAAAGGGCGTAAAATGAAATAAGTTAGTCGTGTTAAAACTATACTATAAATCATATTGTTAGCCATTAAACTGAAATCCATTACAAGATGTACACCAGTATACAGTGTTTATATATGTTTATAAACATATAATAAGTATATATCCATAGATGTATAATGTTAATGTTAATAAGTGTTTTTGGGATATTTTTAATTTTATTTAATATTCATAATATACAGAAACTCATATAAACGTTTTAAGGTGTGTTTTAGTGAATTCAAATTTATGTATACTAACTATAAGTTTTCCCTCAAATAATAAATTGCCATTTTCTCAATTTTAATCGTTAATAAAGAGAGCGAACAGATCCGTGGGTATGACTTTCGCAGTTCTCTCTCTCTCTCTCTCTCTCTCTCTCTCTCTCTCTCTCTCTCTCTCTCTCTCCTCTCTTACTGGACAAAAGTTAGGTAAGCTTAAGCTTAAGGCTAAAAAATTCCTTTTAGAAAAAATATTAATATTAAATACATAATTTTACCTCAAATCTTATTCTGCATAATTTCCTTTCATATTATTAATATTGAAAAATATTATTAATGAGTAAATATTAAAGAAGAAAAACGAGATATATATTTAACTTATTCATTAAATATGATTCACAGACATAATCATAACATAAATATGAGAAAAAATAAAAATTAAGATTATATTGAAAATTAAAAAATAATATAATATTTTCAATGACAAATCACAAATTTAGATATTTTTTAGAGAAAAGAAGTTCGTTGTAATAATGATAATAAGTTAACGATATTTACAATTCAAATATCATTTATATGATAAGTTTTTTCTGAAGACAAACCTTCAGAGGGCAAAAGGCCATGAATTGCTGCATTCATAGCAAAAAAATAGTAACTTAGTTAAGCTAAAAACGTGTGTAATATCGAATATTTTATATTCAACAATGTATATGTGTTTTGTTTGCTGAACTTTTGATTATATGGTAAAAATGTTTGAAGTAAGTCAAAGCCCGATAACAGGTCGCGACAAAGTGAACACACACTAAAATAAAGTAAGAGATTTACGCACACTAAGCATATATAAGCGAATATAAGCTGATATATGATATATATTTATATCATAAACCTAATGCATAATTATTTAAATAACGCTGGAAGCAGCAAATAATTTATCGCTATTTAAATTACGTTATACTGGACTACATCACTATATATTATGTTTGTTCCTAATTTGATGTAAATTTATTAAAACTGCTCTTAAATAAGGGTACCAATTAAGGGCGTGTTTTACAGCCAAATCGGATGTATTTTTGAACAAAAAATATTAAGGCAATAATTGAATGGTATTAGTTTTTGTCCACTTCTAATAAGATATTTTAAACAACATCCTTAAATAGTGATCGATTCCTCATATACGTAAAGATAACATTAATAGCCATTACTGTACTAAAACACGAGAAAACTCTTAACACAATTATTATGATCATCTTTTGTCTGCTTCGGTTTAAGGTGGAAAACTTATTTCAAACTATAATTCAAAACATTTAATTTTCAACAATTCGAATGTACTTTTTTAAAAACGTGAAAAGGAAAACATTTTCTCTTAGGGTATTATATGATACAAATGGTTTTAGAAAACATTTAAGTGATAAGAGTAGCAAAAGAATATGTTAATCTCAGCCCAACCCAACCCAATACAGCATTTCATATGTATATGCAAAATAAACATTATTTATGAACATTGATTTCGAAAATTTTGAGCTTATAAATTTTTCTAAAGATAGTACAAAATATTAATAAATTAATATCACAAATATAAATATTATCTAAACTTTAAGTGCTGTACTTGATATAAAATTCCAATTTCGAATGATTTTTAAATAACCTTTTAGCATTTAGTTTTCAACGTATTTTGTTTTCAAAATTATATGAAAAACATAAAAATTGATTTTATGAAAAACTTTAATTAAAAATATAATATATCTAAACTAATTTTTAAGTGTTATATATTTTAAAATTTGTATTAAATAAATTAGTTTTAAAGAAATGTGTTTTTACGCTAAATCTTCTTTTGCTTTGGGCAAAAAAATTCCTTCGACCCAATATTTAAACCAGAATGAGCTGAAACTAAACCTGAGCTTTTGTTCATCACTAATAAACAACAAAAGTAATGATGACATACCCTTTAAATTTACTGCGC
>JAQGAW010001072.1:0-21765 GCA_034698025.1 Phthiracarus crinitus | reverse complement strand
AAGAAAATATTAAAATTTAGTCGAACTCTATCAGTTTCAAAATTGAAGGCATCTAATAATTCTGCGTAAGGAAGTAGGTCTTAATTAAACAATTAAACTTATTTGCATAAGAATCAAGTATTGGTGGAATTTTGTTTAAATTAATTAAAGATGTTCACGGGTCTGTTAACCCGACGGCTTTAGCCAACTTGTCTCTCATAGATTCGGTTCGGGTTGTCATTTAATTTAATGTAACCTAAAACCCGATAATCAATTTTACATACTTTATGAATTTAACACATTTTTATTGCGCCTTATACATGGGCTGCGCCTTATGTATAAATAAATTCAATTTGAGTTATATATTTGTGTTTGAGCCTTATATGGATGCGCCTAATAGTCGGGAAAATACGGTATTTTTTTTATCACTTAATTTTTGATAAAAGTGATTTTGTCAATTCATATCCTATTAATTAATTTTTAAGCTGACTTTCACAATAATTTTAAGCTACAATAACTTAATTATTTTAAAAATGACATCTTAATGAATTCAAGCTTATGGATTTGACAATTGTCTGTCCGTTCATATGTGCATATGTTCGAATTTATATGGGATTTCAGGTATTCATTATATATAAATAAAGGTATTTATTCTCATTGCCCAAAATAGGCTTAAAATCTATTAGTTGTGTATCCATAGTCCGTATAAAAAGTAAATTTTCTGCGAGTGTTTAGTTTATTGTTTTTATGTTAATAATTATTAGACAACTTTTCTCAACTAAGCTTAATGTTATAAATTTACTTAAAAAAATTTATCTCAAAACTTTTATCATTTGGTTTAAATATTTTTTAAATATATCTAAAGGAAATGAATCAACATTTTGTATGCCGATTTGTAATTTATTATCTTTATAACAATAATTAATCAATTTTGAAAAATATGATTTAAAATAATTAAAAAACTATATCTTATTGCTTGTTAAGTGAACTTTTCTAGACATAACTAGACATTTTTGAAATCCTTTAAATACAGTATAAGTAAAAATGCTGTTTATTAAGTTAAGTTTTTTATTAACCTATTTGTATGTATGGTTTAAATTCTATTTGGGATATGAATAATAACCATTGCTTAATACTTTTCACGGTATACAGCATTAATACAACAAAAATATGTATTGCTGTTGAAAATGTTAGAAACTTTAAATTAAATAGAGCTTATTATTTTATAATATATATCAGTCTTAATGTTATATTTAACGATATATATATTTAAGAATACATATTATAATTAAAGTTTGTTGTTATAAAGTAAATTCGTATTTAGCTGTTTTTAGCTCACTTTGTCCAAATGAGCTATTGGATTTGAAATATCAGTCTCTCTGTCTGTAGACCCTTTCATTATAATTATTAAAGGATATCTTAATTAATTCCTATCGATAGGATTAAAATGAACTAAAAATGGCTTTATAAATACTAAAAATAGTCGAAAAATTTCTTTAAAATGATAAAATTCACTAAAAAATAAAACATACTAAAAAAAGATTTTAAATATAAATTTCGTGAAAAAATGACCGTGTTTATACTATTTAGTGTAATAATTAGCTGCATGCAAATCATCATTCACTTATATATTACTGGTAACATGCGTTTATTAAATGCAGTGATTGTCCGCTAACATCAAATTTTGATTTTGACTCAACGAAAGCTAAAACACAAATGAATCAAAATTTTCAATACAACAATATACTATAAAACTAAAACTTTTTTTGCTTTGAAACAAAAATAATACTAAATGCTTAAAAATGAAAATAAATCATAGCTGGCCAACAATAGAAACTATAATTTAAATGCCTAAAAAGTTTTAATGCACAAAATATTTGGATTTTTCTATTGAAATGATACAGTTTATAATACAAAATGAGCTCATCATGAATGTTCATTCTCTTTCATGTTTATAATTTTAAAAAATATTCCTAGAATCAATAAACGCATTAAATTAAAATCAAACTAAGCAATTCATACGGTTAGCGGTCGTAATCGATCGTAATCTTCTTGGCCAGCAGTATCCCATAAACCAAGATTTATTGGTTTCCCATCGACCATAACATTGCAGTCATAATAAGCAAATCTGAAATCGTAACATTTTTATTCAATTTTTTAAATAATTTCTTTAAAAGGCAACGTATTTTTCTTACACAGTAGGTATGTATTCTCCAGGGAAAGCATTTGAGGTGTAACTTATTAACAGACATGTCTTACCAACAGCTCTGTAAATTAATTATTTTAATTTTTATCAACAATTAGATATAATATTTAACTTGAAATAATACCCATCGCCCACAACTACGCATTTGATTGATCGCATATTCTGTAGTTATTTAATGGCATAAATTGATAATAGTTTAACTATTATATAATATAAAACTTATAAAAACACATATTAGTTCGAGTATTGAGAAATTAATTGGAAAATAATTGACAAAAATGATATATTTTTGACGGAAGATTTGAGCAAAAGTTATAATCACAAGAAAATATGTAAATGCATAATTCGGTAACACATACTTATAGTGACATTTATAAATACTAGATTAGAAAAAATAAATAGCGTTCACAAATAAAGCATAATTTTACTTCTACTACATTAGATATCAATATTACTTTGAATTTTGTTTTTGATAACACATTACGTGGAATGGAAATTAAATTCAATAATTTGCGATAAATACATAAAGGTTTTATATTTTCGCGATCTAAGCTTTTGACTAAACATCATATAATCTTCTTCATTTAGTATATTTAGCGATAAATTTTATATAAATTACCAAAAAATTTTTAAATTTTAATGAAACTAGAGCATAAACCTGGCTTCAGCGAAATTAGAAAAAATTTAAATAAAAAATGATAAATTATAATTAAGTGACCATACTCCACCCAATCTTACCGTTCTAATCGGATGAAATCTATTTTTAATGTTCAATGGAATAGGTGTTAATAATCAAAATCTTAATTTTTTACCTCGACCTCAAGATGTGATTCGCACCCCTTATTACCTCATAAATAGGCACTCAACTCTTTGAACAGAATCCATTGAGATGGTTATTAGAAACCCAGATGGAAGAACTTAGTAACGATGCGATAAAAATAATAACCAATTTTATAGATATGATCAGTATTGGGCACGTTAGGAAAAACGCTCGCGCTCTGCATAAAATTGAGGCTTAACGCATGCGCTCACGATTGGTAAAATCGAATATATCGGTGCTTAGTTTCTCAATGTGCTTGAGGGCTGAGTGTAAACTGAGCGTCAAATTGTGAGAAATACTGACAAAAATATTTAAGTAAAATTTATAAACACTAAAGTGACTCATTAACGGTTAAATCCAAAGCTTTGCGCTCCCGCTCAGCTCCGATCGTTATTAGTTTGAGCGTTGCCAATCACAGTATCTGATTATTTTAATATTCAACAAGAAAACTTTAATTTTTAGATTTATTTAAAAAATTTTTAACATTTATTTTAAATAAATATTACCAAATTTCCTAAATAAATCTTACTTCTTAGCAAATAGAGGTTAGTCAGCTTAAATTAAGTCTTGGCTGAAATCGTATGCTTTAGCCAAAGACTACAAAATTAGCTAATCTTTGACTGTAGACTGAGCCTAAAACTAAAATTATGTCACCAAAAACTTTCATTAATAACTATTTCCTTGATTCAAAATATTTAAACAAATGATTGTTTAAATATTATTAAGCTAATAAAAAATTTGAGCTAATCTAACTTTCATGCTTGAATGAACAAGAAATATTTTTAACTAAAATTTAAATTTTTATTATTATTTATCCTAATTATTTAATATATAAATTGCTAAATAAAAACGTTTTAAATAAAATGTGATAAAAAATTAGTATACTTTTAATTTTATTTTTCAAACAAACAAAACGAAATATATCCCAATTACTAAATAATATTTATTATTTCATAGGTTAACGGAACTATCGGCATATTTTAAATAAATTTATACATATATATTTTAGTAAAATATTGTTTAAATTGTATTGCATTTAAATTTTTAACTTATGGATTCAATATAACATAAATTATTACAGTCTTATTAAACTATTCAATGGAATAAAATAAGGAAAATTGTTTGCCATAAAATTCATACAATTTAATAAGACTTATTATCGAAACCATAGTTAATAGTTTTATAATATAACGCATGATTTTGGCTTTGGCTTCGGTTTGGGGCAGAGAACGGCTCGAATCGCTTCGTCAAAAACATTTTTCAATCCTTTTTGTGTTAACGCCGAGCACTCCTGATATTTCGTGGCTTTAATATCCTTAGCCATAGCCAGTCCTTGAATATAAGTGATTGGAGACAGTCGTCTATCTTTTAACTTATTGATGGTTTTCGAATCATCTCTCAAATCGAGTTTCGTTCCAATCAGTATAATCGGAGTGCATGGACAATGGTGACTGATTTCTGGGTACCACTAAAAAATTATGTAATTTACGATAAACACAAATTTATTTTAATCTTCTTTTAAAATTATCCTAACCTTACCTTCGCGCGCACGTTCTCGAAAGAAGCTGGATTTACTAGCGAAAAGCAAATTAAGAATACATCCTAAAAATATAAGAAACATTTATTAATTAAAAAATAAATTATAAAATAGTAACAGATAATAACGCCAAAGTTGAGGTCGCCAAACATTATCGAAATTGATATTTAAATAATAGAGCTAATTTTGTTTTGTGTTTAATTTACAGTTTATAATTTTTAAAATCTTCGATTATTTGGCTTTAGAATCTTTAAATCCAGTCAATTGAGCATATGTTATCAAGTAAAGCTATAAATATGATCAAAAAGGAAGTGATAAAAAATCTAAATTCATATAATCTTATTTTGTAAAAATTGATTAAATCATTACAATTCAAAAGTAACTGAATATTAAATATAATATTAAATAATGTTATAAAACTTTTTTTTTGAAAATTTTGCGCTTTATTTAATTTTATTTTATAATTTTTTTAAATATAAACATTGTTATAAAAGATTTTACTTAGTCTTTCTTAAATATATATCTATAAAGATTTAATAGAGTGTGAAATTACGAGATTAATAGCGGAAATAGTTTAACATATATTAATCTCAAACTGTTCAAAAATCCTAAGTATTTCAATTAAAAGGTTTCATATTTTTAACAATTATTTTAATTAAATATTATGCGTTTAATTTGATTTATAAAGCTTATTATTTTTATAGTTTTCTAATACTAGATTTACAGTTCAGATGCGAAAAAATAGACAAAATAGAAAGTGATAGAACTAATACGTGTCCCGCAGGGAGCGGAAGGGAGTGGGAATACTCGAAAAATACACGGGATGGAAGGAAGTGGGAATAGGCTAAAAATATGTGAGAATTTACGGGAACCCGCATCCGTTTCATTCCCGCAAACCAATTATATAAATATATTTAAGTTTTTAAGACATCTCTAATTTTTCGTCATAATTTTTATTTTAAAAGAGTATATATTTTATATATTTATTATTATTTCAAATAGTATGTCAACCATGCAATTACATTTATATAAAGCATTTTATGAATTTATTCATACGATTTTTATGTTTTTAGTCGAATTTGCAGGAAATGCGGGACGGGAGCGGCGGAAACACAAATTTTACCTCAGCTGGAGCGAATCCCGCGGGAATTGCGTAAAATTTTGCGGGAAGGAATGGGAGTCACAAATTAGACATTTTTCGACCTCTATTAGAACCTCTGATTAAATATTTTCATTTTTCACAAAATATTTTAATCACTTAATCTTTAATTCTTAAAAGAAAAATTTTATGTCAGATTTTCAACTATCATTAGTTTAAAATTAATATTTTTGATGAAAATAGTATTAAATTAAAACCTTATTAAATGGAAATCTTTCTATAAGTTATTTCGAAGAATTCTTTTAAATTGTCAAAAATTATCACTTTTAAAAATCATTTAATTTTTTAAAATAATTAAAAATAAACTCTTACGGTTTGCGGATACGATAGCGGACGCAACCGATCGTAATCTTCTTGGCCAGCAGTATCCCATAAACCAAGATTTATTGGTTTCCCATCGACCATAACATTAGCCGAATAATTATCAAATCTGTAAACGAACAAATAAATTAATCACATATGCTATTCATTCTATAATTTAAAAAAAATCAAACAAACTTTTCTTACACAGTAGGTATGTATTCTCCAGGGAAAGCATTGGTGGTGTAACTTATTAACAGACATGTCTTACCGACAGCTCTGTAAAAGAATTATCAATTAAAGCAACAACTGGTGACAAATAACATGATTTGATACCCGTCGCCCACTACAACGCATTTGATTGCTTGCATTATGTGCTGTGATCTCTTAACTATAATTAGAATATTAGACTAATAAATCTGGGTTTATAGTCGAGTACTAACAAAAAATATGGGAAACGAAATGACGAAAACTGTATTATTTTTATTTTCGACGGAAGAGTTGATCAAAAGTTGTTATCGCAGGAAAAGCAGTAAATGTAATGACGAGTGGGAAGTATTGACTGAGGTTAACTTAAATTACATTAATAGAATGGGAAAATAGATTGCGTTCGCGACAAAAAAATAAAATAAACCATAATTTTGTTTTGCTTCTACAGTATGTGCGACATATGTGCAAATAAACTAAATCCTTGTTTGTTCAATCGTTGCTTCAAAATAATATAATTTTTTAGTTTTCATAATAATCATTGTTACTATAAATTGACTCTTTCGTAACATAATCTAAAATGATTTCGAGCTATTTATTTTAAATATACACGGATTAATATTTTTTATTTTTAACAAAACTTGATTTCGTTCTTTAAACTACTAATTTTTTAGATTTGATAAAATTTTTACTGAATTTATAATGACAAAGAACCAGTAGAAACATTAAAGTAAATTAAGGTTTAACGGTAGTATAATAAATCACTTTATCATTTATACTCTTAACTTAATATAAGCTCGAGCTCTTGTGTTCAATTTTTATAGATGCTTAAGAAGAAAGCTTTTATTGTTAAACTTTTCCATATGCTTTCCAACCATTTTTACTAATAAAATAATTTTCATTTATTTCAATAATTAAATATTTTAATGGAAAAAATAATTGCTATTTTTAGAAAAAATAATTTATTTTCAAGTTTTAGAAAAATTTACAATTCTAAAACAAAACTAAGAGTTAGGTTCTAGTCATTTCGCACGTGAATGCGAATGACTGAGACACCTACTCCTGATTGAAACAGATTCATAACGAATATATTAGTAGAATAATATTTTATATACATTTATTTACAGTTCATAACTAATAAAGGTTAATCATATTAAAAATGAAAGGAAACTTGTGAATCGAATTTATACCAAATTATCGTTGTTTAAGAGATAATGTCAACCTGTAAATCAATAAATAAAAGCGAAAAAATAGTAGCATCACCTAAAATGTACGCAAAAGTGCAATTAATTTTTAAATAAAATTATTAATCGAGTTCGCGAAACATACTTTAAAAACAATCCACGGAGTTATGATAAATTGTTTTCCGCACCAAAAACCAATTGGTGCGCCACTTATTCGTTCGATCGCTAACATAAGCTGAAATGTTAATGAAATGTTATAAATTTAGTATGTATTTATTACATCTTCAAATTAATTTCTTTTACCTTTAGTTTTAATTGTACGCTAATTCGCGATTTTCGTTGCATTTGAATATAAACATTGTTTAACAGATTGTATGATAGCAAATGCTTTTGATAAACTGCTGCTGCGATTAATAGAATCAACAACAAAAATGCAAAAACGCTAATAATTGCTATCAAAGACATTAAGAACGTAAATGGCTTTAATCTTTCAAATAACAATTGCTGCATATATATCAAACAAGTTGGAACAAACGTATACATAATCGCAAAGTAATAACGATTCCAGAATCTGTTATAAACGTAAACAGCTTCGCACAGATAACTGTGGTCCACAATTACATTGTTAATTAACAATTTTAGGGATAATGACTTTTTCGGTAACACAAAACTTTTTAGAGTTGTGTTGAATGATTTCACGCGCGAATAGCAATAAAAGCTAATTGCGATGCAATAAAAGTTTGCGTAATATAGTATGGGTACCAATATATTGATAACTGAATTAATTAATAACAAAGCAATTATTCGGTAAAACAATTCATGTTTAAAGATTAATAATCGTATGCTGAAAATGAAAAATAAGTAAATCGTAGATTTTACTGTGGGTCTTAAAAATATGAACATTCGCCTTATAATATGCATGTAATTTAATATGTCTGTTCCAAGTATCGTAAGTCTAAGCATATGCATAGGTAAAACACCTTTTAAAAATAGTATCACTTCAATCCATTTAACATATCTCATATCAGTTGTACGATAAATATGGATCGTTCTTAACGTGAGAACTAAATACATCGCTGCTATGAGATGATAGTAAACACTTATACCGCCGAAATCTTCAACGATATCGAAATAATAATTCTTAATTTTTCCATGTTTTGTTTTAATAACAGCGAATGTTAAGAATCTGATTAAATGAAGGTAAAGCCATATTGAAAGAATAAAGTATCTAACATTTGATTTAATGAATAAATATTTTTTAAGTGGATTGTCGATTATAGATATGATTAATTTTGAACATTTTGACGCTCTTTGATCATAAATTTTTTTATTTAGATTCGTATAAATACGGCGATAAAATTTCATGGAAATCTTTTGAAATCGGCGATAATTTGATTTCAAAATAATCATATTTTGTGATAAATAATAATAGTAAACACTATTGATTATGAAAACTTCCAAAATTTATTTATTCTTTATATCATTCACAACAAATTTTTTAGTGTGATTAAGTTACTCTAAAATCAAAAGATAATGAGCCAAAAAACGTTCGAATTTATTAAATTACATGTATTTAGATGTTCTGCAAAACTTGATATTAATAGTAATATATCAGATTATATTTAAATAATAGTGTGTCTATTATAACAAAAATTTTATGAATGCAAATGAGTGTTATTCCTTCGATAATAATTTTAACAATAGTGTATATTCTTGAGATTATTTCACAATATAATAATTTGCTTTTAGATTATGCATAAGCCTTTTGACTAGAGATGGCAAAAAGCTCAAGTATACCGAGCTTGAGCTTGAGCTTGACCGGCTCAAGCTCATAAAAGCCAGAGCTTGAGCTTGAGCTTATTATTTTTAACCTGAGCTTGAGCTTGAGCTTTAGAAAAATATGGTGAGCTTGAGCTTGAGCTTAGAGCTTATAAAAAAATTTTTCCTTAACATATTTTGCCAAATTATATTAAATAAAAAAATTTAATACAAATATATGCCTAAATTAAGTTTCAATATATACAAAATTTATGGCATACAATTAGTTATATGCGAATATACGAAAATAATTTAAAATAAGATACTAAACACACAATTGTTTTTGTTGGATTAAATGCTTAATAATCTCAATAAGCTCGATACCCTGAGCTTCTAGCTTGAGCTTAATTTTTCAAGCTCAATTTACACTGAGCTTGTAGCTTGAGCTTTAAGCTCCTGAACATAAAAAATCGAGCTAGCTTAAGCTCACCCTGTGCTTTTTGCCATTTCTACTTTACCTAATATGAAATTATTTTAAAATAATTGTAATTTTATTAAATTTTTGGAGCAAGATATGACGCTAAATTAATACACAATAAATGGTTTTTTTGATAAAATATATTTATGATTATAATTATTGATAACATTTAAAAACTTTTAGTTTGTGATAATTTAATCCCAGGAGAACGTAATAACAAATGGAGTCATCGACAGGGAGACTGGTCTATTAGTTTAAAACACGTAAAATCCCGGTGAAACCGGAAGGATTGGTCACCCTAATCAAACGCCGAATAGAATAGTTAATTTGTACCGATTCTTTGTATAAACAGTTGATTTAATATTCAAAAGTTTAACTAAACTATTGAATTTACTCAAAATTTAAAACATATAAGATCATAATGAATACTCATTCTCCATCTTGTTTTATCCTTATATTAAATTTGCATTATAAAATAAATAAAACAAGATAGATAATAAATGTTCAAAATTATCTAAGTTAAGTCAATAGTATAATAATAATATTTAGTGTAATACTGTATATATTGTTGAAATTTAATTATTTCTTTTATTAATGGCTAAGTTTATTTTATTTTTAGCAGTTATTACTTGTTAAATCAAATAAATTTTAGAACATTAATATTACACTGTTGTTACTATTACTACTTCAATGAATGTTTCGAGAATTTTGATTAATTTAGAACTTTAAATAATTGGTTTTTATCATTGCCTTAACCTTATATTTCTTAAAATTACTACCAAAGAAAAATAAAATTATTTGATAATTTGATATGTTCAACAATAAAATAATACACACTGTAAGAGAATGTGAAGAAAAAACCTTACATTTAATTAAGATAATTGCTTATATATTAAAATGTTTCAAAATTTTCAATTTAAACAAATCTTAAAATTTAATTTTCATCAAATAATCAAAAATTATACGGTATATATAGCTCATAAAGCTCAGTAGCAAAAGAAAAAGCTTGAGCATAAAAATTAGATAAGATTTTAGGCAAAGCCTAAGCCTAAGTAGTAGGCTCTAGGCTGAAAGGCTAGAGTTAGAGATAGGCTGTAGGCTTAGGCCGGCCTATAATGTCATAGGCTTAGGTTTAGGCTTTAGGCTTTAACCTATGAACAAATGTAGGCTTAGGCAGAGCTTAAGAATAAGGTTTGGCCGCCTAAATTGCTCATCTCTAGTTTACACAATGAAATGAGTATAACTTTTATTTGCTCTGGAATATAGTTTTTAAATTAAAAATAAAAATTTCTATAAGTAATAATTAAGTCATAGAGTCTATAGGTTAGGCAGCCTAAATTAAGTTTAATCTGTAGGTTTAGGCTCCTGAAATAATTATAGGCTGTAGGCTTAGGCTTGAGCCTAAGACTACGAATAAATGTAGGCTTAGGCTGTAGGTTGAGCCTAAGCCTAAGGTTAGGCCGCCTAAATTGCTCATCTCTAATAAAAATCTTAAGATCACAAGTGTATGATTATTGAACTTGAATTACAAGCTAGGAAAGATTAATTGAGTTTTGCATAGAGCTTGAGCTTATTATTAGACTTGTAATCGGATATCGAAAATATTTGTTTCAGGTCAGATATCCGAGAAAATCGTCGGGTAGGATCGGGTTCGGATATAATATCAGATGGTTAAGGTCAGTACTGATTTTAATATTTTTAACGCATATCCGATTTTTCGAAAAAATATGTACAAAGATTGAAATAAAAATTGATAAAATAGCAATTTATTTGCTAAAAAAATAATATATGTTCTAATACTTTTATAATATTTAAATTAGGCATTTTAATATTTTTTATAAATCTATGAAAAATAAGAATAAATAGAAAAACTATATATATTCGGATCGGATATAGCATTTTCGGTTTAGTCCGGTCGGATTAAACCACAGCGGGTTCGGTTGGGTAGGGTTCAAAAATTCATACCATTTACAAGTCTAATTATTATCACTATTCAATATATTGCCAAAACATTGTAAATAAGATTCATGTCCTAATCTTTAATTGCTACAAAATTAAAAAATATGTATTTTAAATAATTAATACACAATTTTATGTTGCGACCCAATGCTAATGTAATTTTAAAAATTATTGCGACAAAACTTTTTCTTTCGACGACCCTATATTGGATTCCGACCCTATAGTTTGGGAACCTCTGCTCTTGTATGATAAGCATTTCTATTGAAATTCTATTTGATAAAACAGATAAGTAAAATTAAGATAATAAAACCCTGAAACACTTTGTATCAATCAATTATTGGAACAATTAAACAAATGATTCAGTTATTTTCATAAATTAATTCAATATTTACTTAAACTATGTTCGATGTCTTATAGTAAAACGAAAAATAGTAATCTTTTGCCATTTATTTTCTGTTAATCTTTGTTTACTTTAGTATTATATTTACATTAAATATATTGAACTCAAACAAATTGAGTGATTTAGTTTAAAACAATTTATATATTATTAGCTGTGCAACACATGCCTACATTCAATTATTTCATAAATTTATTAAATTAAAATAGTTTTGTTTATTAAATGCATTTAAATTTTGTTGTACTTATTATTATCATATCATAAATTAAAAAATAAGAGAAATAATTTATAAATTATATAGTTTTCAATCAGTTAATAATTTTTATTGGTAATCTAATATAATAATGTGTTCATTAAAAAACAGTAGCAAAACAAACAGTTTTGATAGATTTGGTGATGATTTATGTGAAGTTATATTACATTATTTACCGATTAGTGATTGTTTTCGATTGCAATGCGTTTCAAAACAATTCAATCATTTAATATTCAAAAAACAAACTAAGCTTACGATATATGATGGTAATTTGATAACTCGGCATAACTCGCATAGTGTACAAAATGATTGGCAAAATTCAATAATTAAAGAATTGGTAATAAAGAACAGTATAGCTGATAAGGGATACTTTAGTAAGCAGTATTGGTGGGCATTCATGCGAAAGAACTTCCGTAAAGATGCACATAAACATATAATAAATATTGATTTATTAAAATATGTTATGAATAAATGTTTGAATATTAATCACTTAATTATTGATATTAATCGTTATAGCGATGAAATTATTGATGTAATTCGTATTTCAGGTAACATTTCGATTATTTGATTAATTATAAGTAGGGACTCAATTTTTCGGGAATATCCCGTAACCAAATATAATCTTCTATAAGTTAATGTTATATGATAAAAACAATAAAAAGATATTTTTTATATAGTTTTTATTGTCCCGATTTTTCCGAATTTTACTATAAATTAAATATTCACGAATATTACCCGAAATTTCCTAAATAAATGAAAATTTTCCCAATTTTTAAAGATTTACCAATTTTTCCTGAATAAAAAAGTAAATATTTTAAAAAGATTTTATAAAAATAATAATTTAATCAAATAGTATAAATCTAAAAATAAAAAATTTAGATATATACAACTAATTAAATGTTGAAACTTATTTATGACTAACAACACTAAATTTAATCATATTTTATTACTTTTTAACAAAAAAATATTTTCGGATTTTTTATTTTTGTTCCTGAATTTAATAGTTTTTTAGCTGCCGAATCCCGCCCTATTTTATGGTTTTAAGTCCCGAAAAATTGAATCCCTAATTATTAGATTTTCTATAAATGACTAATCTGTTGAAAATATTTGCAGGAAAAAGTATAAAAATTTTGGAATTGATTCCATTACCAAAACCATTGATGGACAATGATATTGTGTCGACTTTATTACAATTCTGCCCAAAACTGAAAGCTTTACACTATAATTATGGCTTTAATGATTCATTTGATAAATATTTAGAAAATAATTTTGGCATTGGTACAAATATCGATAGATTGAGCGGGTTTTATTTAAAAAGTAAAACATTTATTACATTTGTTGATCGATTTTGTCATCAATTGAAGTCATTAGATGTCGAGATAAGTTATTGGTCAGGATTTGATTTATTGAAACATTTGGCTAAATTTGAAAATCTTAAATGTCTTTCCATTTTCTTCTTTAATTTCAATGATTCATCTGCTTATGAGTTAATAAATCTGATTGGTTTGAAATGTTTGCGCTTAAAAGTAATAAAATTTGTTCATTTGGATATAAATTTAATAATTGATGCATTTATGTATGGATTTAAATCGATTGAAAAATTAATAATTAAAAATTGTAAACGTTTTAAAAATTTGGAATTTTTGAAAAACTGCGTTCAATTAACATATTTAAAAATAGAAGAATTTGGAAATAGAAATGAAATGAGAAATGGAAAAGAGTTTGAGAACATCTATAATTATTTACCACAATTAAAATCTATTGATATCTATACTGTTGACAATGCAAATAAACAAAATTTAATGGTTATTATGAATCATTTAGCAAAGTTGACAAATTTAATTGATTTGAAAATTGGTTTTACAGTTGTGAACGCAGATTATCACTATTGTTGTATAATAACTGAAGATATCATTACATTTATTAATAATTGTTTAAGTATCAGAAGAATTAGTATTTATACGAAACAATCAAATATTAATAATTCTATTATTGAAGATTATATTCACTCTAATAATAGAAAATTAAGTTTGAAATTTTCACATCCATTAAATCAATGACAACTTCATTACTAGAGCCTCAAAATGATAGCATTTGCTACTTTTTTATTTCATATGCTATAACTCTGTATGTTTGTATGCACACGAATCACATAAAATGGAGTCTTTTAAACTATATTTATTATTTCAATTTTTGCTATTTTTAATGATTAATTCTATTATTGCTATAATTGCTATAATGCTTATTTAAATGCAATTTTCCAAAAAATAGAAAAATTGTCGTTTAAATCTGATGATTTTTGCGAACCCCATAAGGATTGTTTAAAAATTAACAAAGAAATTTCATAAACAAAAAATTTATTTTATAAAATTTTCAAACTTCTTTCCTAAATAATAGTTATTCATTTATTTATTGACAATTCCTATTAACAAATAAATGCTATTTTTAATGCTATTTTGGTCAATTTTTCGAGCTATTTATAGCGCTAATTTGATATGAAATAAATGCTATTATTTTGAGGCTCTATTTATCACTGAATACATACTTCGAACTCACCCCTTTAATATAATTAAAGCTATTAACGCCTCCGTTATCTTTGTTTACATTTTAATTAACGCTTGACAAAAAAACGTCAAAAGTACACGTACAGTATAAGAGTTTTTCTTCAAACAGCCTTCAAAAAGATTAAGTTCAGCGAAAACTAAAAATAGGCACAAACGAAATCGTGAAACAAAGTATTAAATTATAAAAATGAAATCGTTTAATGTTTATTTTTATCATTTACAATGTTTTCCAAATCAGTATAAAAGTTTCTATATTCCAATGGAATGTAATCTAAAGTATTTTTAAATGAAGCATATTTAGACTTAGATATACCAATTGGTTTTGTTTGTATTGGAAAATCTTTCAATATAATTGTATTAAAATTAATTTTTAAATGTTTAGAACATTTTAGATTTAAAATTGAAAATTCTTTATAGTCCTGTTCGAAGCTTTCTTTTATAAATATGTTAATTTAGTTTTTTCAAAATTGACAAACTTTAATAATTTTCATTAAAAAAGGTTTTTTTTGTTTTCTTCAAGTCTTTGAATTGCAAAATATCACTAAAATTAATTTCTTCAACAAAAATATTTGTCCGGCAGTTTCGAATGAGATCAGAACAATGTTGTGGTGAATAAATAAATGTTGTTTTTTGTAGCACTGACTTATAACTCCATGAACAGAATCACACGCCATATAAGTGTGACCTTTTTCAAAAAATTTAAGTGTAATTTTATCTAATTTAATCGAGGGATTATTTATATTTAAAATTAAATTTGAAAATAAAAGAAAACTTTTGTTTTCTTTAAAACAATTATCACTCCATATGATAATTTCTTTTGTATTTTTGCAGAATTCATGATTAAAAAACTTTAATAAAATTGAAGTGTGTTCATTTGAAGTGTTTGAAATTTGTGTGTCATTGGATAAATAACATAATACACTTTTATTTAATCCAAATTCAGAAAAAGTTTGATTTGTAACTCCAATTTTAGAACCGAAATAGTTATCTGTACCAGTATTCAAATGAGGAACAGAAAATATATTTTGTGCATCACATTTCACAACTATTATTTCACCTGAATTTATATTTGAGTCTAAATGCATATGTTTTCGTGCAGATTTAAAGTTTTCTTGATGAATAGTAATATTGATGCAACACACACACTCACATAATTGATTCTCTTTTTATGCAATTCAAATTAAACGCATATATTGCATCTGTTTTGTTTAGTCTGTGATAACCCAATGTTCATACTTTTTCTAATTTTTTCAAAATAAACAAAATTACACATTTCTTTTCTATTAATATTTTTGAAATTTATGTTCGTATCGTTAATATTATATCTTGGCAAAAAGTTATTTAATTTTGCAAATTTTGAATAAAGATCAGTTGGGCTTAACTTATGATCTTCACTAATATATCGTTTTTTCTGACATTTTGCTAACATTTAATGCGAATTTTCAAGCTTAAACGATTCAATAAAATTTTTTATTTTCTCATTAAAAGCTGTGGAGTGCTGTTTCCAGTGTTGTTTGTTTTGAATTTCGGTATCTTTATTTGTCATTATCAATTTTATTTGACTATTACTTTTATATTTTAATAGTTTTAGAAAAAATTGTCGGCACATACATTTAGAATTTATAGAATATGACCACATATTCACATCACTTTCGCATTTTTTAACATTTTTACGTATATAATTGCGTTTTTCGGTATACGATAATTTTGAAAAATAATTCAGTTTGTCTATTTTTATCAAAAAATTGGTTGCATCTAAATTTGCAAAACTTAGAATATATTTCATTTTCAAAGTTACTTTCTTTTAAAACTTAAATTTTTTTAAAAAAATATAAAAAATACTATTTTTAAAATACACGTTATTTGATACGTAAATACTATGTAGTTAAGCTGTTTTTGCTAAATAATTGTTTTTTTCATTTATTTCAGAAATTAATATATAATTTGGGTTATTTGACACCTTAAGACACTTTAGTATACCATTATCAATCGGAATCCGATGAGTGGTCAACCATATTTTAAACAGCTATAGCTCTAGAAGCTTGTATCCGATCAGCTTAAGACTTTGTTTTTTGGAATCAGCACTTTAATAGCTTTCCAGAACATCGAATGGAAATACGAGTTTGAAGTTCAAAACATAATATAAAAAATATAGCATTCATGAAACACATACTCGAAGCTCACACCTTTGTGTGATTATGATTATTAAATCACGCTTACGTTGAGTTATCAAATATATATATAAGCATTTGTTCAAACTCAAAATTGATTATCTTAAATTAAGCTCATACTCAATCTGTAGCTCTTTATGGAGAAACTGAATTTCAGCTTTTTTCAACTTTAGAGATATCGCAACGATTTATAACGTCTATAAAGCTAATTTATTTAACATTAACTGTATCTATTGTATGGATTATATACGTACCAGTGATGAGTTAACTATACGAAGTCTCCAGACTGTCACGTTTTTTATAAGCTTATTTGTTTCTTTATGTAACAAAATTTTTCCCTACTTTTTTATGTTTTGTTCAGTTTATACTATGCGACAGTCTGGAGACTTCGTTTTGTAAACTTTTTTATATCATAACCAGACAGCGGATATTTGGTTAATTCCCAAATTTTACCAAAACCACCAAATTACTCAAAAATTCGTTATAACCACCAAATTTTTAAATATCACTAAATGACAGATTAAAGTATAACTTATGTCAATTTTATAATTTTTTGTGTACTTTTAATTTTATGCATAATTATTGTTACTAATTGAAAAGTTAATTAGAAAAAATAATAATTGAAAACAAAAAATTTGAAAATTTATTGTAAAAAATTAATATAAGAATTTATGACCTAATTTATTTTTTAATGGTTAGTTCAAAAATTTTTACTTAAACTAGAATATAGACATGTTCATGACAACAATTTGCTAAACTTATTTAAAAAGTATTTATAAACATATTTTATAGAAAAAATTTAAAAATTTTCAATGCAAATATTGTATTTATATAACCACCAAAATCAATATTTTTTATCCCCAAATAACCACCAAATTTATATATTTGTTTTAACCAAATATCCGCAGTCTGCTCATAACTGATACGTTCATGTCCTAGTAATGTATTGTAGTGATTTAAGGCTTATGGTATGCTTTGAACATGAGTTTCTTAATAAAGACGTAAAGATTGAGACTGAGCTTAAATAAAGCTTAGTCAATCAGATAATTGAGCAAAAGCTTTATTTACCATTCTCTAAGAACAAATGTGTGCCATTTTATTCGAGCTTTATTTTCATGCGTGACATGTTTTTCGAGTTTGTTTTGAACTTTAATAATCTTACGATGATATAGTCTAAGCTTTAGCTTTTCAAACCAATAGTTATGACCATTATCACCCCAAGACTCGAAATATTTAGAGGGGTTCAGATTCATTAAATCTCAATTGGGTGGTGGTCTATACTCATCCGAATTAAATGACAATTTTTTGGTCTTCTGAAGCCCCATTGATAAACTCGACGAATTAAACCGATATTTTTTAAAATTCACGATTATTCATAGGGGGGGTCATTTTTTCAGAATTCAAGGGGAGGTCAACCCTGGGTAAGCACCCAACTCTGGGTAGCTATGGTGATGACAATTATTCAGGATAAGTAAACTCATATTTATTTAAAATATTCTAAAATGTTAAAAGCATCTATTTTGTTACGAATGGATTATACAATCATGAATATAATAAACAGGAATAGTTTAAATAACATAAGTGATTCAAACTAGAGTTGGAAATTGTTGAAACAATCAGGCCCGGGCCCGGCCCGTGCCCGGAAGATCTAAGTAAGGCCCGGCCTGAGCCCGATTCTTGATTAAAACTTGAAGCCCAGCCCGGCCCAATAAATTAAGTAAATATATTTTAATCAATCTTTGTTTTATTTAATATCTTCATAATTTAAACGTAAAACTTTATCAACTTTATCTGGCTTTAATTGTGTTCCTTTATCAGGTAAAGTTAAATTTGCATAACTTAAATATCGTTCTGATAATAAGCTTGTATACAGAATAGAGTAAAAAATAAAAGATTTATAAATATCAAAGCCCGGGAGTTTTAATTTTTAGGCCCGAACCCGGCCCGGCCCGGCTATATACACCTGGGGCCCGCGGGGGCCCGGCAAATCGGGTGCCCGTTTCCAAGTCTAATTCAAACGTTTTTACATTTGATTATATTTTTGTTCGGTTTTGACGATAAATTGAATATAAAGTTTCTCAAATTAATTATTTGTGATTCTATATTTTTGTAAGCAGGGATTGAATTAATTCACTCTCAGATCTGCTTTTAATTGTACAGTACAGAGAATATGATGAAATCAATTAATCTATTATTAATAAATAGGAAATTTTTAATTAGAATATTATCAAAAGTGATAAACAAAGAATAAATTAATTTATTGTCTGAATGGAAAAAATGTTTAAAATTTGGATGTCTGAGCAAAAAGGTTAAATTTAATTAAAAAGTGTGCGAACGAATAATTAAATTAATAAATATTTAATTAATTAGTGTGACTAACATTCTAATTTTTTTTGCTTATATGCTTATTATGCAGCAATGTTTGCGTAATTATAATTTACAGTACTATTACATAAAATATGTTGAGCTTACCATTGAAATTAATTATTCATGAATTAACATTCGGAACTTTTTCATTATATTATATTATCCAACTCATGGCTCATCGTATAAATTATATTTTTTGAAAGTCCTTCATTGTTGGAATTCTGTAGAAAATAATACAGAATTTTATGATAAAAATCTTGTAAGTTAAATGGAATTTTATTGATATTTTTCAACTGTATAGTAAAGATTTGATATATTTTTTTAAAATTTTGCAAAAAAAAATCTTAAACTTGTATCAATCAATTTATAGGTTATATGATCATGAAATGAAATATTTAAAATAGATATATCGATTTTTACTAAATTTGATCACTAAGTTGTTGCATATTATTTCTTCACACTGTCATAATTTCTTCAATTCACTGCTGTGATAATATTATGATTTAATTTTCCCATTTTATAAAAAATGCTCATAAATAAATATTCAATATTATTCTAATGAAATCGAGTAACAAAATGCTCACAAATTTGGTTTTCATTCAAAGTGTATCTTCAAAGCTGCCTTTGAATAATGGCTTTTAATAACTAAAATTCAATAAGTTTTTGCTTATATCTTATGATTAATTCTATAAAGTTTTTTTAAATTGTAAACTAATTGATCAAAGTTTTGATCAAACACCTTAATTAAATTAAATTTGAAATGAATTCAATTCACACATAGCATATCGAACAGATAAGATTTAATTCAATTTTTAAATTACAATTTATTAAAACGGCTACTATTGACAACAATAAATTATATGTGAGATAAAAATTTAATAACGATTATCAATTTCAATAGTAAAAACATTGACGATTTAAACTATTGTTTTTTGAATAAGTTCTTTAAAAAAATTTTTATACTATTGTTGTTTGTGCTTCAGGTGTTTTGTCATTCAAATATAAAAATCAACTGTATTTGGATTGCATGGAAAAAATTTTTTTATTGTGAGTAAATTTTAAGTGTTTTTATTTAAAGATAATTCGTATTTAATAATTAAGTTAATTCCTATATTTAAAATTTTTTAAAATCCAATCTCATTTTAAAAAATATTAATCTTCGCAAAACACGTTCACTGCTATACAGAAAAGTATGCTTTCGGTTATAAATAGAAAATGATTTTTGAATTTTTAAATTATACGTTGATTTAATACTTGGAAATGTACGAATAGATTTATGGATTTATCATTCCACAAGAAACTGATTGTAACGAGCATTATGAAGCAGAAAAGCGGTAATCTCTTACGTTTAAGTGAAATATTAAAAATTATATAAAACTCTATTTCATTAATATTAAAAAATTTCAAAATACTTTATAACTATTTTTGTTGGACTCATATTTTTTGGTTGCATCGAAACCCAAAAATTGATCAATTATCATTAAAAGTATTCTAGGTTTAGTTTTATTGACAAATTCTTTAACAATCATTAAATAAATTAGAATAAAATTTAATATTCAGAGTTAAAACGTATTGGAGTAGAAAAAATAAATTGAATATTTTATTGGTTATTAGACCATAAAATGACACAAACGGTAAAATGTTAAATTTTTAAACATAGCAACATATTTTATTTTTGTTGCGAATTAATGAAGTGTAGATAATTAAAAGCTTGCAAACAAAATAAAATCAAAATAAAAAAATTGTTGAATTGTAATAAATATTTAGAAATACAACTAAAATCTTTCTATAATTACACTGAATCATCTGCAAAATCCATTAATCAATATTGTCTCGGCTTTTGTTAAGCTATTTGACAGTTGTGTGAACACGTAATATGAGAGAATCCAGAATTGAATCATTACTAATACAGATGCGATGAGATGTTTACGAAACAACGTTAACCAAACTAATAAAATAAAATAGAATGTTAATACTTCACAAAATAAGGACGACGTCTAGGAATAAAGAACTGGAGACGTTTCCATCGAACTTTTTTTATCTGACTTTGCAAAATTCAGAAATATGGATTTGGGTATGTCTGTCCGTCCGTCGTCACACTCTATGTTTATTAAGGGAAATTTTCTCTATATTAATTAAGGGATTTTCGGTTCTTTATGTTTATTAAGGGATTTTACCTGTTCTTTATATTAATTAAGGGATTTATTCTTTATATTAATAAAGGGAAAAAGACTCCTATCTTTAAAAGGAATATTCAAAAAAAGACTCCTATGTTTAAAATTGTTTTGTAACATATGCCGGTATTTGACTGTATATAAAGTGGCATATGCCACTTTTTGATAGTACTTCTTAAAATTGTTTTGTAACATATGCCGGTATTTGACTGTATATAAAGTGGCATATGCCACTTTTTGATAGTACTTCTT
>JAQGAW010001071.1:0-21766 GCA_034698025.1 Phthiracarus crinitus | reverse complement strand
ATCAAAATTTTTAATTAGTTAAAATATCACAGCAAATTAATTTTTAATATTATTTCTTTTTGACTATAGATATACCATACACTGCTTTAGATATTTAAATGAAGTGAAGTTATGTGTGAAAATCCTATTAAACGAAAAACAATGAGTGAATTAATTTTTGTTCCAACGAAAAAGTGCAATAACAATGAACGCAAAGAGAGTAAAATTAATTTAAAAGCATAATAGTTAAGGTTATATACCAAAGCTATAATGAGATCATTTGTGATGGCAATATGAGAAAACAAAAAGAAGTTGGAGAGAGAGAGAGAGAGAGAGAGTTTGTTTTGTTAGTGCGATGAACTCTTAACTGCTAGACATTCCGGCATCGATTATTTTGCAAAAGTATTTTATAGTAGAGGCATATCGGCTTTAATACAAACGTTGTGTTGTATAACATTAATGCAGTGCATTCGCAGTCATAATAATTAAAATAAAAATATCCGTTCGCTTTTGGTGTGAATAAATTAAACTCAAGCTTATATTCTCTGACAAAATACAGTAAAAATATAACTTACCTTTAATTAAAATAAAATAAAAATAAATTATCAAATAACGCATATATTCCACAGTTTCCGATAAGTAATAAAATTTTACGAAAAGATAGGGAGACATCGATTATTTTAAAAATTATATTTCAGTGTACACCGTATGTGTGTATGATCTGACAAATATTTCTCGACAGCGCTATTTCGCGGCACAACCAATGGTATTGTTTACGATAAATTGCTGTTGAAAAAAGTGGCAACCATTCCGTTTTTATTATTCTTTCATTTGATGGGTGGTATTTTGCAAAAGTATGATAGTTTATAGCACCACTAAATTTTCCATTATTGTGTCACAAAACCCATTGTAATAAGTGCGCAATATTTCTTGATTATGCCATGTGTGTTATTTTGGGTACAAATGGGGCTCAGAATGGGGCGAATTCCACAACAAAAATTTGTCCGCAAATTCTTCAGATAACGACACGTTTGGGAGTGACATCAACTATATATCCATATATACTAAGAAATATATAGAATAGATATGCTAAGAAAAAAAGCGGTTTTTTCTTAAATCCCTGGAATGGACTTCAATATGGAATGGGGTTTATAATAATATTTAGACTAAAGCGGGGCTAAGATAATAAAAATAAATACATCGAGTATAATGTCACTTATCTAATGCTTAATGCGATGTAATAAACATTTTGGTGTTCAAATATTTACCCATTTTATAGTGAAATAATAATTTGTGTTTTTATATACAGTGTGTACGTATGCGTAAAATTTTCACTTTGCAGGTACAAAATGTTAAATAATATATACTTGAGTTTAATTTTCTAAAGCGCTAATTTAAAAAAACCGAAATTATTTTAGTTTTTTTCCACAACGCATCGGTCCATATAGTAATGAAAAATAACTTTCGGTATAGCGATAACAATATTGCGCTAAAATGTTTTCTCGCTCAATGGAAGCGAAAAACTGTATCATGTATTGTAATATTTTAATGGTCATAAACTTAATTCACGAAAATATAGTTGCGTCTAATAATAACAAAAGTCTGGCAAAAAATATAATCACAGACCTCAGGCTATTATTATTCTTGTTTTTTTCATTGTATGAAAATTTTATTATTCTTTTCGTATATCGATTTTTGACTTTGGATTTGGATACAAATCCGTCGCATGAATAAAAGATTTAGTCTAAAGAATTATGTCTTCTGAAACGAGATTAAGATTCAACCAATCAAATAGTATTGCTATGTTTCATAACACACGAATAACTTTGAGATTTATATGCATCACATGTTAATAAAGGATTACGAATATATACTGAATTGACTGTAGAAATAGAAAAATTGTGAATTTTATTTAAGAGAAAAAATTTAATCGATTATAATTTATTGTTAAAACAATAATTAAAAATAGAGATGCTTTTAGTTATCCAAATAAATAATATAAAAAGTTAAATATATAATTAATATAAAGTGTTTTTACTTTATTATTATCATTTCACAATTTACTATATTGCAAAAATTTTATGAAAAATGAAGTATAGGTAAGATTTTTGGATAACATATTAAAAATTCATGATCACCGTATATTTTTAAGTTTAAGAGATAATTAATTGCATTTAATTAAAAGTTATTGATTTTTATTATAAACTAAAACTATTGAATATTTTATTTTTGTATTAATTTTTCAAAAATTGTTTCAAATAACTGCCTAATTTTTATATAAGATCAAAAACAATTAGTTATAAAAAATAGATTGCGATGAATGCTTATCATATCGATATCGCCAAACGCTTACCAGAAAATCTAATAATCAGATCAGCGGGAACTCATTTATACAGAATCGGTTTATCACTGTTTCCATATGGAAATCGTCCAAAATATCATTTATGTAATCCGAAATTTATTTTCATCATCTTTTGCGTGACTATTATCAAATGTATTGTTTCATTGTCAATGGAAGAGTCGAAGCGATCAATTTTCTTATTGATTGGTGATTGGGCTTATTTTCTCCGAAATCGCAATCACGTCAGTCTGGGAATTATTATTGGGTTTCATATTTGTATTATTTCCCAATTAATACATTTTTATAATTATCACAATGGTATTGTTCCCACATATATGAAACCTTTTCACATGCTTTCCGGATTAGACACACCACTAAGTATTGGTCTGAAGGATAAACTAGAAATTTATAAATTGATTAGAAAATCGCGACAACTATTTAATATATTTGATGTCGTAAAGCGTTTTATATTTCCATGGTTTTTCGTGTCATTTTTGCCATTAAGTTTAAATTGTTCACTTATGGAAGCAGTGATGATCGCATTTCCGTGGAGCGTTATCTTTACGCTTGGCTGCTACTATTTTATTAATATATTATTCGGACAAATGATATATTTTTCGATAATCAGTTATTATTTAAGAATTAAGCTAAAATACGCGAACAATAGGGTAGAATATATAGCGATTGGCAGTAAAATTAAACTAACAAATCAGGGTATTTATTATTTAATATTATCTATTATTTCAATTTACCAAGAAATTGAAGATATTGATCATAATTACTGGTCACTGTTTTTACTGTGGTTATATTTTCTAATGACTGCGCTCATCATTTTATTCGTATTTAATTTATTGTTCGCGCAATTGGTATTTGCGTTCAAATGTGTATATGTTTATATGTTTGTAATATTATCGGTGATTTTGATCTATTTTCTGAGCACCGCGTCGTCCGTACATCTCGAAGCAAATAAACCGTACAAACATTTAAACACTATATTGTGCTTACAGAAGAAAAACATGAAAGTTCTCATTCAAAATCGCATAAAGGTGTTTATAATATTTTAGATATTTTTGAATTCAATTACTTTTATGTTTATTTAGTTAATGTGTTTAACCGAAAGAATTGGTAAGCGAACGGTTGGTTTCTATTGTTGGAAATTATTTATTATAAATAGTTTCAAATGTTATAAGGTTAGCGATATAAGGTTACTTATTAATATTAAAATATATTGTACTTAATAGATGATCGCTTTAATGGGATTATACTTTTTAAAATCAATTCAATATCAAATGAAAATATTATAGTCGTTAAGTTAATTTAATGAATATATCGATCTAATATTGTAAGCACAACGGCATAAATTCGGTATTAGAAGCAAATTCCAAACTGATTTGATGGTTTAATATAGCAATTTAGTTAATTAAATTTATTTTGACTTGAATCACGTTTTGATTATTTAAAAGTGTTTGGAATACATTAAAATTAATTCTAAACGATATCGGCCTCTACAGCATATATATTTGTTTAGCAGTTTTATGTCCTATTTTTGACATTTTTATATATAAATTATTGTAATTATATGTATTATTATTGGGGTATTGTCCACTACCTTATAATTAGCTTTACTAAACACATAATTTTCATGTTACAATTTCGCAATTTATTTGGCAAAACATTTATTATTGATCTTTTAATAATTTATTGGGTTAAATATTAGAAATTCTAAATATAAAATATTCAGTTGTATAATTTTATAATTTAACAACTTTTATAACAATACATCTATAAATACATTAAATTTTAAATTGAATCATAAATTGTGTAAATCAATAAAATTTGTTTAATAATATGTTCTTACCCATAGCTCGATATCTGTAAAGTTCAACGTTTATGTTTAATACAGTAAAGTCTTCATGAAAAGTATTTTTAAAATTAAAAAAAATTTAAATTATTATTTTTCAAAAAATAAGCATAATTATTATGAGCTTTTTCATGCGCATAATATTTTGTAGCGATTAGTCAATGTATAACAGTTTAGAATTTAGCAAATAATTGATTTACTAGGAAACAAAACTGTTCCTTATCTGAAAATAAGCAGATGTTACTATTTTTTAATAATTCGATTATAAAAACTTTTCAATGTATTTTCTAGAAATTCTTTGTTAGAAAAATGAAACTCTCAAACGAATCTAAGTTAATACTCTTATTTTTAAAGATAAAAAACAATTTAAATTAAAAACGTGTTAAATTCGCAATACTCTTTAAGTGGAATTACACACAAACAAAGGATTACATAAAAAATAATAAATCTGGATATTTTTAGAGCAAAAAAATATTTAGCGAAGTAACAGAAATTATTTTTTAACTCTAATTAAAAAATAAAAAATTAAATTTGATAAATATTAACCATATTCTAGTTTTATTATTGCTTTAACCATTTATTTTGTTAAATGCATTTACGGATTATATATATTTTAGAACCAGACATAAAAAATTGAAACATTACGACTACATAAGCGGAATCACTTAAAGTTTTGTATCATAAGTCAAACGGCGAGTAAAAGCAATAAAACCAATTGAAAACTTATTTTGATGCCTAACAAGAAAATAATTTAAGCCCTGACTGTAAGCTCACGCACTGTTACTATTTTTTTTAAAAAAACCAAAGAATTGTATTATAATCATTAAAGACAAGCGCATCAGCAAAAATGGTTATACAGTCGTATCGTATGATAGCGTGGATTGCTTTAAATTGCTTCGCTATAATCGATTGAATGCTTCAAATTTTCGATGTGAAGTGAAGCGATTCCAGATCTAAATTGGAAATTGGCTGAACTGTGAATAAATGGGCGCAAAAATTTGTAGTTAATGGCATTAAAATGGTCCGCTTTAATGGCATTAAAAACAGTTTGTTGTTTGTTGTTGCTTAAGGATTCACAACGAAAAATGATAAGTTTATTACGTTATCAAACGCGTCATCTCATCAAATACATGCACTGTTCCCGGAAAATATTATTTAAATTCCTAGCGATTCCGAGCGAGAGATCAGAGCTAAAGGATTTTTAAATGAGATTTAAATTAAATTATTTATTTTAACATAATATGCATGCTATGATGAAATATTAGATTTTACCCAAAAAAAATCGAAATTCAATTTTTGAAACAATTTTTTATCATTTTTTTTGTTCGGGTATTATAGTGCAGCGTTTGAAGTGCTGTCAATTTATATAAGTTTTTCGAAAATGCTTACATAGCTATTGGAATAACATAACAATTTAATCAAATATATCGATTCGTACACCAATAAAATTAATGTTTGAGTTTTTTTGAATTTTGTTTTTCATGATTTTACGGTAATTTGTTAGTTTATTTTATAAATATTATTAATTTTCTTACATTTCAAAAGTTGAATTATTTATGTTTTACATCGTATTTTGGCTAATTTTATTCTCTCAATAGAATTCTTAAATCTCAAGTAATTCCATTCTGTTAATAACAAATTAGGTGTCGACTTTTACGCAGTGATACACAGTAAACGGCAACAATCCCTGAGTTTATTAATAGATCCAACTGGAGAATTCAAAATGGATTTTTTTCAAAAACAGTGCTGCATTTAAAACCACTAGGACTAGAGATATATCACCACCAATATTCTGACTACCAGTTTATAGGAAAATATTTTACTTACAGCCAGATTAAGTAAGCATATGGTACATTAACTTCTAAATATTGAATTATTTTATCTCAAAAATAAAACAGTGAACTCAAAAGCGTTATAAGAAAAATTTTGCGTTTACAAAAATGCAGACAATTTATGCGTCTAATATATAAATTAAATACATCTGGAGAATGTAAACTCATATAATATAATATTTTTATTATGAATTTTTTATTACCACTTATAAACATTCTTTTGTAAAATACGTTATTTTAATTAAGCAAATGAGCCTAAACACTAAACTTATAGTTAGAGTTTGTTGCTTAAATTAACATTTTACAAATTATTTTATTTTATCTCACATTATAGTTGCAATTAATAAAACAAGAATAAATGTTCTTTTAGGTCGCTTTATACCATCTAAAGGCTACATAACGAATAGTGTAAATTCGGAAGTCTCACAAACAAGAATTTTTCATTACTGTTTAATTAATTTGTAATTGGTTTTGTTATATTCAAAAAATTCGTTATTGAGTTTGATTTTGCTTAAATTCAAAAGAAAAATCCTTTCAAAACTAGATTAGATGTTACATATTATTTTACCGCCAACGCTAATCTGTAAAGATTCCAACGAACACATCCATACATCTGTCTACGTTTTTTTTATATATTTTACATGCCAACGAAAGCATAGCCTTTAAACGTTCGCTAACTTTGGTAAACATTAAATCAATTTAAGCTCATGAAAAGATTTATTTAGTTTTTATATGGCAACAACTTTCACGGCTGCTTTTTCCTTTAAAGCCAATGCGGAAATTTTAGATGATTAATTCTATTTACGCGTTTGCGAGCTTTTAGTATTTTGATAGAGTTGCGATTATAAATGTGTCCGTCTGTCAGTATGTCTGCACGCAACCATCAACAAAACAAACTATTATATGAAACGCTATATCGTGTATCAGTTTCAAGCAGATTAAAGTAACTATTGTTTGGTAAATATTTACGGACAATAGATGTTAGTTTTTTTGAATACGTTTCGCGATTCGTTTGAAAAGAGTTGAGTGGTTTAATGTGAAGAAATGGAAATCGTATAAAATCAATAATACAATGCAAGCGAAGATCTAATTCAACAAAAATAAATTTATTGATTGAAATGTTTTCAATGGTGAATCAAAAATTCTAAGTAACAAAACCTTTTCGAACTCCATTCCATTACTAAACAAAATTTCAATTAACATTTTTAGCACAATATTTCTTAACCCAAATCCAATTGCAATTACACTATAATTTGGATTATCATTTTCAATAAAGATATTCTCGATATAATATTTTAAATATAGATTTTCATGTTTAAATAATACCACATTTATTATTGACAATACTTCACAGTACAAACAACACAAAAACAGTGGTTAGTAATTTTATATCTTATTCGTAGTGCAATAAGTTATCGGTCTGAGATCGAATTTTTCTGAATATGACCACCGAAAATAAAAAATAGGTTTCGGTCAAATGTATCAATTTACCGAAATTGACCCAAAATATCTCTAAATTTTAATAAATGTTTAAAAAATGAATGGTTTTTTGAATAAATTTATCATTTTTTATCCTTAAATGCATATAAAATTTGAAATCTCTAATGAGATATTTGGTAATTCAATTAAAAAAATATCCTAATGAATTGAATCATGAATTCAATTCAACGAGAGAATATGACCTCCGAAAATGAAAAATCAATTTCGGTCAAATGTAACAATTAACCGAATATGACCGAATTAAATTTATTTGATAAAATTTTCGGGTTTGCCCGAATATGATCGCCAATTTTATCAATTTTATCTGACCGACAACGTATAACACTACTTATTCGCAATAATCACATTGCGCTAAACATCATGGAATATTGAATAAATAAAACATGCAAACTTCACATATGCGGTAGTTTAACATAACATTAAATTTATATAAATTGTTTTCGAAAATAAACATTGAATTCTGAAATGTTAACGATTAGTGGATAAAGCACTGATTTTAGAAAAATATAAAGTATGATTAGTATTACATAGACTTTCTAGTAGTATCGACTTATGCACTATTCTTAATTGTTCGGATAAAAGCATATCATTGATTACAATGTCTAATTGGATTGGGATTTCAGTAACCTTTTTCTGTTTGATTCTCTATCTTTTTTGTTCATGCATTGTGTTCACTCGTGGCTATAGCCTTGAACAAGCATTTATCCATTTCGATACTGTCTACACATAAGTTACGGCATCGCAATAAATGGTGACATTTAATGGCAATACTCGGCCCAATGTTGTTGACGACTTAATCCATCTCACACTAACTAAACTAAAAGTAAGATAACAGTCGATAAGTGCGCCGTACAACGCATTTAGAAAACTAAACTTATTCTTTACCGGTACTGTTACTGTAGCCAACTATTATTATTGTACGCGTTATTCCACGATATACGGTGTATACCGAATCATTATGACGCTGTTGTAGCAGTGTATGTACTGTATGTGTACGTACGCTCTGAAACTATGATCTAAAGTGTGACCCACATTCGCAAACCAATTTAACGCATTTTTCAGTTTAAATCTTATTTATTTCTTTTTTTTTTCGTTGTGCGCGCAAAAAATAATAATAACACCGTAAAGGTTTAAATTGAGATAATTTTGAAAAATTGTCGGCTCAACGCTTTCTCCTATAACTCGTACACTACTGAAACGATTTTCAAATCAATGCGCAATCATTTGCTTAACTATAACTTAGAATAATCTAATTCAATACATCGTAAACCATTATTGAGTTAAGTTGGAATTAATTGCTAAAAACGCGTTTTAAAAAACAATTGTTTAACATATATGGCGCTGAACGTGGTATCCGTTATTAATCTAATGGCATAAATGAGACGTGTGTGCGAATATATGTGCGATGTTATGCAACACACCATTACTTATAGATATGGTTTTTATCGTTGGAAGCAACAAAAAATAATGACTCTCGCATCTGATGCATCTCTCATGTAATTCTATGATCATATGATCATCAAATCTGTTTCGCCAAAACGCAACACAACAAAACACTACACAACGCATTTAACATTTAACGTTAATGATAGCGCATAACACATTATACGTGTCCGCTTATAAACTATAATTTTTATGTATTTATTTTTGATACTTTTGTGTCCAACTGTTTGAATAAAGATGTCGTTTTTGTTGTTAATATTATCGCACTCATAAAACAGAGGAATTTCTAATACAGGATAAACTCGATCGATAGTTCTTCTAATCTATATTTTATTCAATCCTTTTTTAAATAATGAATATGAGCTCAAAAATTGGTAACTCGTTATGCACACGTCCAGCACTTAACACAATTATATCTTTGTGTTTAGTCTTAATTACATTAAATCATTTCTTTCTAAATGTTTTAATATTTTATTGATTAAGTGAAAACAATTTGAGATTTAATTGATTTTTCATTAATTACTTTAAATCAGATCATATAATTAAAAGAGATTTTATTTGAGCTCGATTTTCTTATAGCTAATGTTGATATAGGTTGAGCTGCGCTGCATCTCAATGGGAGATTGAGGATCATTAGATAATATGAAAATTTAATGTAAAATACAGGAAAATAATAATCATTAATCTGTGTTAAACAGTGATATATGCGTTACTTCTTTAAGTTTTTATTACTAGTTTTTCGTATCAGTCGTGACATTTCTGTGACATTATTTCAAATATATATTAGTTTTTATTCATTACTTTCTGCAATTTCGGATTTCGAAAGTAACAAAAAAATTAAATCTAATTTAAAGCAGTTCTGGGGATGAAATCATTTCATTCTTTTTTATTTATTTAAAATGCTTTCACTTGACAAATGAGTGCCATTTTTTGCCGCTCGCATTATCTTTATGCGCAGTATTTTCCGTGTGGATCACAACACGAAAAGACAAAAAGAAAACTTAATAGTGATATCGTAAAAGCAATATGTTTTAACAAATAAATATTGTGTAGAGTCAATAACTTGAGTCAAGTAACGTCAAAGAAAATGAGAAATTGAAGTAAACGGGGAAAAATGATCACTGATTTCATTTACAATGATGTTGATATAGCAGGTGTAACTGACAGGCGAACGCATGGAATAGTTTGACACTTTTTGAAAGATGCGAATATATGCCATCCGAATACTGGCTTCAATTTTAAGATTATGTCTATAAGTTTTTTGTCACTTTTCGGAATATTTTTTTAAACCTTGAGATGCGACGACGATATGGTTTTTTTAAATATAATACTAATATTTTATATTTTTTTCTGACGAAGTTTATTATAAGTTTATTATACTAACAATAAAATATGATAGATTTTTAATTGATAACATTATACATTTAATTGAATAATCATATAATACATAATTTATATAAATAATATTAGGTTTATCACATATGACAGAAAATTTGGTGAAATTGTTAAAAAATTGAGGGAAAGTTAAAATAAATGCAGTCTCATAAATTATAACTGGGAAATGCATTTTACACTTTTAAAAATAAAAGTCATATTTTGACTGAACTTCAATGAATCCAATAAAATTATTGACCAATGAAAAACATTTTTCAATTAAAAATACTAAAATTTTAAAAATTCACGGAATAAATTTGCAACAGAAAAAAATAAGCGAAAACTAGTTTAATACAAATTAAGATTATTTTCAGCTCATTTAACTATTTCCCATTTGGGCACAAATGGCTCATTACATTCTACCCATTAATATGATAAAGAACTTTCAGAGTTACGCTATAATTATCTAATGCTATCGACTAAAAGAATGCGCGAAGAAATAAGGGAACAATTAATCCTAACTAGTTTCGCCAAAGCTAAGCGAAAACTATTACATTACTATTTAAAACTGATTGGGAAACAGAGAAAGGAACGGTAACAACAAAAATAAAACGAATGGAAAAAATAATGCGAACAATTTTTTATTTTTCTCGTTGTTTAATACTGATTAACAATATGCACATTCGGCTGCGAAAATTAATCGTATAAACGAATTTTTTATTTGGGCTTCGATGCAACTCCTTTTTGTTGTTACACTCAAAAACAGTCAAACTTATCAAAATGATTAAAACACGCGCATTCACTGTTGCAATGGATTTCGGTATTTTTGTAGTACGGCTTTATAGTATAAAGTTTATACTCGCATGGCTTAATAAAAATTGATGATCCACTTATTTAGTGGAATAAAAGCCGTTATCTAATAAATACATTGTAAAAAACGGAAAGCTTATAATTTGAAAAACGAAATAAACGTTATATAATTTTAAACGTTATTCAAATTATGGAAAACTCTGTTCAGAATTTGGCTAAAAATTGCACATTTGTTTAACGATTTTTGTGAACACATACTAAAGCAAAATTTTTTTATTATATGACGCATAATCTGTTGTGTTTAATACTATCTAAAATTTAGATTCTAAATTCAGCAATTGTTTCTGACACAACATGAAGTACAAGTGTTTTCCAATTTTAAGCACAACCAACTCAATATTATTGTTATTTTTAAAATCGCAAACATAATAATTAAAGGTTTCAATAATTTTAATTTGCACACATTTTATAACTTGACATTTTTATTTTCAAAAATCATAATTAATAACACATTAAATTAACAATGAAGTTAAATTGAATATTTAAGTCCATAGTTATTTTCAAATCTGCAAATATTATTCATTAATACTGTATGTTTGTTTTAATATAAATAATGTGCATTTCTTTAAATAACTTTACACTAAGTTAATAAACGAAAAGGAAATTCCAAATAAATTAAAAAATTTAAGTTAATATCGTTCTCTTTACATAACGCACACGCGATTCCTCAACGAAAGTAAATACAAGTAATAGCGCTTAAACAGAAGCAAAAAAATATAGTGTGCACAACTTTTTTCTTTCTTTAACAGTAAAAACTTTAAATTAGAATAAGTTATCGAGTCTGAAAAACAGCGAGACTTAATATTAATTTATTATCGCAGTGCCTTCAGTTAAGAAGAGAGCGAAAAAGCGCGCACACTGTACTCATCAATGCTAGAAGTAAAGGAAAAATCATTTAAACGTAAAATGTCTTTAAGGCCAACAATCATTAATCATTTGCACAAAAAAGAGAGAGCAAAATGAAATCCCGGAGAATAAAATAGTGTCACGTTTTAAACACACTGCACAAAAACGTTTCAGATTATTAAGAAACAAAATTTTCTTATTCTTTTTCTCTTTGCCTCAGTTTATGTTTTCGCTATAATACTGTGTCGCTAACCATTAATTTATTCAAACATTTAATTTATATATACCGTACTTTGAATACTGTCGAAATTAATTTTGTTTTCGGAGATAAAATTATTATTATATAAACTTTAATTAAGCGTTAACAAAGTTAAAATGCCTAAACTAAATGAAATTTGCAGAAAAAAACCTAATTGCTACTGATATCAATGATAAATTTATTGAATACAACAAAACATAAACAATTATTTAAAATCTATACTGTAAATACTGTAAATTGCATAATTAAAATTGTTGACATAAATTACGTCAAAAATTTTATTTAACTAGTAAACATATCATTATTAAATGAAAAAAAATTATTTTTAAAAAATCTATAAATATTAGACAAATGCAAAATTTTAAGTAAGGATATCTTGATTAATAATAAAATTAATAAATGGTTGTCGTATTAATTTAGTTGGTCGTATTAAGTCTTCAATAATAGTGTGCTATAATCAGAGTCTCTACTTTTTCGGAAATCCGATTTTTTATAGTTGCTTAAAACTTTCTTAATTTAAAATTTATGAGATAATTAAATAATTAAAAACAAATTTAAACCACTTTAAGTTTCCGAAAACTCAGAAATTATGACTAATTCAGAAAATTCCGAAATTTTCCAATTTTCTCCGAAAAATTGACTTTATTAAAAGTGGAGCATAACTCCACTCCATTACTAAACAAGATGTCAATTAACAATTTTAGAACAATATTTCTTAACCCAAATCCAATTGCAATAACAATATATTTTGGATTATCTTTTTCAATAACGATAATCTCGAAATAATAGTTTAAATATAGATTTACATGTTTAAATTTTACCACATTTATTGTTGACTATACTTCAAAGTATAAAAAACAACAAAAAAAGTGTTTAGTAATTTTATATCTTATTCGCAATAATGACAGTGCGCTAAACATCATTGAATATTGAATAAATAAAACATGCAAACTTCACATATGCTGTAGTTTAACATAGCATTAAATTTATATAAATTGTTTTCGAAAATAAATATTTGCGCATAAAACCATATATTAAATAGATATATTTGTATACATTAAATAGTAATGGCTCTCTTTAATATTAATCGATAAAATAAATAAAAAAGTAAAATAACTTCTATGAGTGCTTTTAGAATATGCAATAAAACGCGTTTATTGCGATTTAGTCCGCCGATTATAATGACAATTATTTTTAATGAATGTGATTAAGGGTTTATGTTATTTTGGAAAACCCAGCTCGGGTTAAACAGCTCTCGAGCCATAATACATTCTAAATCCATGTTTGTTCAATATTTTCATGGAAATGTACAACAAAATATCTTCAGTTAATCCGATGTACAAATCATTTGAATAAAAAAACGATTAAAAAAATATTGTAATAAACAATACAGTATATTAAGGGTTAAAAATATCCGAAAAAAGAAAGCGAATACTATAATAGCGCCAATAAATTAGCCAATAAGCCACTGTCATAATTCTATACTCATAAGCTGTTATCCAGATTAAGTTAACGCAACTCACGCTCAAATGTAAATTAGCTGATAATCATGTCAAATGTTACGAGCAGTACATAAATATTGAGAAATGCTATTCATTACGTCTGGTGTTTGCGGAGATCGTATTCGCAATCAATAGCGCAAAACTGCTATTTAATGGCATGCGATGCGATTCGCGATTTGAGCCGAAATAGTGAGATAAATTGCGATAAAAAAGCATAAAAAACCATAACTTTAGTCTGCCATTAATGCGTTTTAAGACACAGTAACTTTATATATATATAACTGAAACGCAACATTACATGCGAAGAGGAAGCGAGAGTTGGAACACATTTTCGGCATTGATTTGTGAACAAATTTACTAAACAAAAAAGAGGAGAGAAATATATATATACGTTATGTGTATGTATTAAAGAACTAACGCCGCGAACAGCGAAAATGTATTCATAAATTATTTCGCATATTTTTGCGTCAAACGAAATGTTTTAAAACCTCTCTTTTTCATGAAACTATTATTACTTCATTTACTATGGGTTTTAGATTTATAACGTCGAACACAATCGTAACCCGAGTATTGTTACGCATCCGTTGATATATTTTCTCTCCCAGTTTTTGCATTAAAAATATATATACGATATTGCAGTCTATTGTAAGACTAATACTTATTTTTTTTGTTTTAAATATTTCATATTCGTATTTTGTTTATTTTTCATCATTCATTTTTGCACAGAAATATTTTTTATGATTTTGAATTCGCTTCAAAATTATTTTTTTTTGTTTTCTCGGAGAAAATAAGGTCAAAGTAATGCTAAGAATACTGAGATGAGAATACTTAAAATCAAGAACCAAAAATAAAAGCAAAAATCGTAAAACTAAAGTAAAAAGTTTTATATACGAGTTACATATTATAGCTTATTGTCGCTTATTGACATCAAACAAATGAAAAAATAAAGAAATGATTTTAGTGTTATTTTTTGTTTTTTGTTTCAGTTAAGAGTATATTTACATTAAATACATATTAAATCCTTACATGCACTTTCTTATTTTTTTGTACTGTACAGTATATGATCGTTAAATAATCTGCTTTATTATTTAAAAAGTTTGAAATTTTTAGCACACTTTAAACAAAAACAGAATTTATGGATTTGAACATTGGTCAGCGTGTTTGCCTATGTATTAGCAAATACTGTGCGAGTCAATACGGGCACATTTCCAAACTTAGTTTTACTTTAAAAATATTTAGTGCTTCTAAACTGATCGTTAATATAAGTTTACATTCAACTTTTAAATGTGAGTTTTTTAAGTATATGTCATATTTGTTTATGTTGATTATGTATCAATCTTTTTTGACAATTTAGACCCCTATCATCCAAGTTGTTTAAAAATCCAATTAACGATATGTTTGCGCAGTCATTAAATATTTTTATTTTTGAGCATTAAATTTTGAATGATTATTAGAATCTATTTCAAGAACCAAAATCGATAAATTAATGATTAATATATTTGTGGCGTTAAATTGGACCCAATTATTAATGAGAGAGTTCGCTAATACATAACATTGTTTAAACATAATAATAATAATAATAATACTTTAATAATTAAACTGTCTTAATATTTGACGATATTGTATGAAAAGTATTTAAGTTTAATTTTACAATTTTTCAAATCAGAAAATTCTATAAATAATGCATGATTGCGGTCTGTAAACATTTTTAAATACTTTAAATCAAATAATTAATATTTGAATGATAAAATTTTAAAACTTCTGAATACAATTCTGAATTTTTGTTAAATTATGACAAAAATTAAAGATAGGATAATTTAATTATGAAAAATTAATTAGAGCAACAATATTAACAGTTTAATTATGTTTTCTAACGAATAAACTTCTATTAACAATTTATATTTTGAAAACAAAACCAAAAAAAATAAAATAACTGTTTCGCTCAAATTATAAACATTCAGATTATAACACCACATGTTATATAACACACAGCACAACAGCACACCATATGTTATAAATTTTTATTTCTGGTCGAAAAGAATAAAATTGCATGATATTATGGAAATCGTGGACGTATTGTCAGGCTTAGCAATACTGGCATCAATCGTAGCGTCTTTTTATGGCGTACCGGTTTGTGCTAAGATATACAGAAATAAAACAACAGCAGACATCTCAGTATTACCTTATTTAATAGGATTTCTAGGATCCACACTATGGACACACTATTCAGTTATGCTAAACCAGTTGGCGATGATCGGCGTGAACGCCGAATCGCTACTATTACAAGCGATTTATTTAATTTTCTATTATAAATACACGATTAACCGCGCGTCCATTAATAAGCAATTGTTTGCGACTCTAATATTTTTAATGCTAGAATACATGTGTGCGCTGCAAACGGACGACGAACACGCTATCAATTTAATTGGTTTATTAGCGTGCATATCGTCGCTACTATTCACGGCATCCCCTTTCGCATCAATTGTCGATGTTATGAGTACCGGCCGTACGGATAGTTTGCCATTTTGGCAGATATTGTCGTCGTTTGTTGTAAGCGTATTATGGCTGATATACGGCTTTATACTTAATGACGTGTTTATTAAACTGCCCAACGCTTTAGCGTCTGTAATGTCTGGAATTCAGTTATTGGTGTTTGTGCTCTTTTATCGTTTAGAACTTAAACACGACGTCAGTGATCGTCGAGTGTCGCACAAAGTTTTACAAATATAAATCGTTTTTTTAATAATTCTAATTTATTAAATTAAAAATTTAATTTTCTTACACATTTGATGGAAAACAGAGATTTTATATAATTTATTGTTGCAAAAGTATAGATCAAAATATAATGAGGTTTGAAGTATGATTGGTTTGGTTATAATTTTTGAATAACTTATTTGATATATCTATCTGTCAGCGTTTGAATGGGTTTATATTTTCTATCAAATATCAAAAGGCGTATATAATGATGCATTGAAATTTATATTGAAAATAATAATTCTTGTAAAATATTTTCATAACACGTTTTTCAAGTGTTTAATTAAATTTCTACTCAACACATATTCTAATTTTTGGAAAATTAATATTTTTAATAATCAAAGAGAGTAATCATAACTGCAAAATATTGAAATCAAGTTATTTTTTCAGTGCAAAAACTAATTAACTTATAATTCAAAACGAATTAAAATTAATCGAAAAAACTTCATATTAATTCGATAACAGTTACACGACGAAAGTTGGTCTAAAATTAGATCAATTTTAATTAAAATTCTAGTCATATTTTTGATTTAATGCCTGAAAGATAACGGATGAAATGTAATAAAACTTTTCGTATTTATTATTTAATACTTTCGTGCAAACAAAAAGAAATACTTTATTATTCATATTTGAAAAAAGAATATGAAATTTTTTGATTTCTTTTGTTTAGAGTAAAGAAAAGTTATTCAAAAAGAATATTTGTAAAAGTTATAAGTAAAAGGCATGTTCTAAAGGTGATATAAGTGCGAATCAAATTTCAAAATCATTCAAATAATATTTACAAAATTATAAGATGTCGAAAGTAATGTTATTTATTTCAATTCGTAATATAATATTTACTAATATTGAAATATTCATTCTTTGATTCATTCATCATTGTTTTAGTATTTTATATATTATTTCTTATAATTTTAATGTTTTGATATAAAATTGGGCCGTTTCCGGCTTTAGTAATTTAAATTAAATGTGTTTTTACCAGAAGGCCTAATCGAACTCGGGTATTAAAATTTTTATAATTTCTCATTAATATAGAGCTCAAAATCAAAAGTAACAATTGAAGACAATATAATTTTTCATAGAAAGTTATAATTTAAGAAGTATACCTAGTTTTATACGAGATTATTACAATTCAAATAGGAAAATCTGGCGAACAACTTTTGATGAATTTAATATATATATTTTATGAATTTTATAATTGTTATAAACTGCAAATAAGTTAATTAGAATTAAACGCATATGAATATTTTAATATAAAATTAAAAGTTCAAAAAAATTGTTTTAAGAGTTTTGGAAGAATTGTAACTCTAACTCATGTAATTTGTATTTAAAATAGTAACAAAAAGAAAATATTTAAAATGTTAATATTAACAATGTTCATAATATCTTTTAAAAAATTTCTGAATTATAAAATTAACAAGTAGTATAATCACTGCCCTCTTGTCGCAGCTCAGACGCACTTTTCTACGATGTGCTGGAAAGCAGTTGATCTATTTGTTCGATATATTCTAAAAGTACTGTGTGATGCTTTTAAGCGATCAAAAATTGTTGTGTATTGACTACTAGTAGTCGGACTTTGTAATTTCTGACTGAAGTGTGCAGCGTTAACGTTGACCACTAATGAGGAAGAATACGAAGAACCACGAGAACACGAGACCACTAACCATACAACTGTTCACGCAAGTGAAACCTATGCTAAACATAGACACTGAGAACGGATAAGGAATAAGCACGCATTTAGTATACAAAATACTTTAATAACAGTATATAATAAATAGCATCAATACATTGAACGTGAAAGCGTGGATCATTTTAATGTAAACACAATAGAAGTTAACATACGAGTGACACGTGTAATACATTAATACAAGTGAGGCATCAGTAGTGATTGTATCATCAGTATGTAATACAGCAATAGGTTATAATAGATAGGTTCAAATATAGGTTATAACTCACCCAGTTATGGAACGAGGCCAAGGTCTCGAGCTCTAGATAAGAGCCATGTGACCTCAAGCTTATATAGATGTACGGCAAAACGAGACCAATTTCGTAAGCCAACCAATGCTGGGCTTAAGCGGTTTTTTGTTAGTTCCTGCTGTTCCGATCTTCGCCCATGAACACCGAATACAAATTGCTTTTAATATTGAAATTTTAATACTAGAAAAGTACATGTTTTCAAATTTTAAAATAAAAATTTAATATTACCATAAGAATAATATAATCATATGGAACTTTCTATGAGTTTAATGTAGTGTTCGGTCGATACCACATTTATAATTTCGATTCTATTCCGATTATATTCTTAAAAATTTTAAACAAATCGATTCTATTCCGATTCTATCCTTAAAGATTTTTAATAAATCGATTCTATTCCGATACTATTCCCAAAAAATATTTTTATTTCGATTACTTTTCGATTCTTATTCTGATTTCAAATCCAATTTAATTTCAAAATTACACAGTATTTAAAACAATTTAAGTGAAAAAGTTAATTATTATAATAAAATTATTTTAAAAAATTTAAAGATTTCAAATATTTTGAATTGTTTTTGAAAAATACAATCATTTCTAATCTTTTGTCGCTTAATCTATTTTTTCTTCCAACACATGCATTTCCGGCAGCAGAAAAAACTCTTTCCACAGTTACTGTTGAAGCTGGTACGCAAAGAATATTTAATGCAATTGTTTTGATGTCATTAAAATTTTCAGTATTTGAATCAAATTGCCAAAATTCTAAAGGTTCTTGTTTTAAATTAATTCTTGTGTTTGATAAGAATTGGTTATAATTTAATAATTGTTTATCCAAATTGTACATAATATCTGAAGTTATTTCAGGAATGTCACTTAATGTAGATGTCATATGTCTCAAAATTTGAAAGTTCTTCAGAAAATTGAACATTTTTGTTATATTCCATAATTGTGTATGAACGAAAGTTAATGTTTTTTGAAAATTCTTTAAAAAAATTTTCCGAATATTTTTTGTTTTTTATTTAAATGTCGAGAAAATCGAGGATCTAAATACGTTGCAACTAAATAAATTCCATCCGAAAAGTTTTATTTTCTGTATTAAAATATATATCAAATCTGACAAACCTTTTTTACTCCAAATATCAACCCCAAGAGAAATATAATTTGTATTTTTTATCATAGATATAATTTCAATTTTTGATTCATTAAAATAAGTATAGCATTCTTGTAATATTCCTTTAACTCCAGGAAATGGAATTTTGTTATCCAAAAACCAAATTAAATCTCTAAACTCTGACTTTTCAACGATGGAAATTGGCACAGATGTTGTACCAATAAGTTTTATTAATTTAAATCGAAATCCTTTAGCTATTGGGTCATTTCTGTCATACTTTTTAATTTTTGATTTCATAACATAATTTGCAATAGAAGTTTGAATTTGCTGATCAGTAGTTTTAAGTATTTTAGTTTTTCTTGTAGTTTCATATTTAATAAAGTTTTCATATTCACTAGAATGGTTTGATTTTAAATGTTTAACCAAATTAGTACTAATTTTGCCTTTAATTTCTTTTTCACAATTTTTTACATTACACTTCGAAACATTAGTGACATCATTATAATTAAAATAATCATGAATTAAATTTTCTTGGTGTCGACCACTTGTTTTATTTAGAGACAATAAACTTGTTTGAGACTTATTCATAATTTTATCAAAAACAGTTTCAGTCTTAACATTATCATTATCACATAAAACAATATCGTTAGACATTTTTTAATAATAATAAATAAACTTAGTTTTCATGCGTTTGATAACAAAAGCATTGATATTGAGTTGCATTTGTATTGCTCAACGTGAATGAAATAGAGTTCTAATATTACATATTTACCATATAATGAAAAAGTAATATGTGTTTAAAAAAATAATTAATTTAGTATAATAAAGTCAATTTATATTCCTATTCCGATACTAAAATTTGTTAATTACAGGGGTGGCAAAAAATCAAAGGAAACACTTTTGATCGAGTTTTTTTAATGTAAAATATATATGTATTATTATAATATGTACATTATTTTAAAGCTTATTTAATTCTCTTTAAGAAAAAATTGGTTTAAAATTTTTAAAATTAATTTTTAAAAATCCTTCACCATTTTACTATTGATAGGCAGAATTTTGGTTTGTACCATATAGTTATGAATATTTTATGTTGGATTTAATTATATTTTTGTCGTAATTTATACTAAATTTGGTTTTTTAATATCATCTATACTAATTAATAAATAATATATAATATAAAAAATTTAAAAATATTATTAAATTGAATTTTTAAATAATTTTTTAAAATTTCATTAAAACCATATTTTCATCAAGTGAAATATCAATAAAATCAATTTTTTGAAAAATTAAAATTTAACCAATATTTTCAGTTTTTCAATAAAAGTGAAATTAGTATAATATAAACATGATTATTACCAAATTATTTCATGATTTTCACAAGTAAATCTCACTGATAAGTATTTTTTAAAGTAAAAAGTTATAAAATTTTGATTAAAAAGTGGATAAATTGATAGTTACACAAAATCGTACATATTTTTAAAAAAATTAATTTTAAAAATTTTAAAACCATTTTTTCTTAAAGAGAATTAAATAAGCTTTAAAATAATGTACATATTTTAATAATACATATATATTTTACATTAAAAAAACTCGATCAAAAGTGTTTCCTTTGATTTTTTGCCACCCCTGTACAATTCTATTCCCATTCCATTCCTGAATGAAATTTTTCGATTCTATTCTATTCCAATACTTTTTATTAATTTTTCATCATTTCGATTCTATTCCGATTCCAAGTATCGAAATATCACTAGTTTAATGCATACTTTTGGTTAAAATGATACTAGTTTTTAATAATAATATGAGCAAGGTAGCTAATCCTTTTTTAATATAAAGAACACTTAAAATCCCTTTAAAAAATATAAAAATCGCGAATGAACGGACAGATAAGGTTAAATAAGGACTTCTTTACATGAAAGTCAGCTAAAAATATATTTGAACGAAACCTTTATTCGAATACAGACTTTTTAAATAAATGTTCTCTATTGATATATTTTATATTAATAAGATTAGTTTTCAATACTATATACAGCGAATAACTATTCTTTTTCCGATGTTAACAAATGTCTTTCCGAAAGCCTGCTTTGCGCGCAAAAGTTAACGAATATTTTTCCGTTGTTAACATTTCA